>VZQC01004854.1:1656148-1732502 GCA_009823505.1 Rhizomys pruinosus
TTTTAGATTCATTGATTCTTTGTAGTGTTTGTTTCTATTTCATTGATTTTTGCTTTGATTTTTGTTATTTCTTCCTGTCTGTTGGGTTTGGGGTTAATTTGTTGTTGTTTCTCAAGTGTTTTTAGCTGCAGTGTTAGATTGTTCACTTGTACTCTTCCTGTTTTTTGTTTTTGTTTTTTAATGTAGGCACCTAAGGCTATAAATGTCCTTCTTAGGACTACTTTCAAAGTATCCCATAGGTTTTGTTGTGTTGTTTTGTGTTGTCATTTTCGTTTAGTTCCAGGAATGCTTTTATTTCTTTCTTAATTTCTTCCTTTGACCCATTCATTATTCAGGAGTGCACTGTTTAGTCTCCATGTGTTCTTATAGCTAGTAGGGCTTATCCTGCTGTTGATACTGAGCTTTATTGCACTGTGGTCTGACAGAAAGCACGAAATTATTTCAATCCTTTTGTATTTCTTGAGGTTTTTCCTGTGTCCCAGTATGCAGTTGATTTTGGAGAATGTTCCATGGGGTGCTGAATAGAAAGTATATTATCTGGTGTTTGGGTGGGATATTTGGTAGATGTCTGTGTGGTCCATTTGGAGTAATGTATTGCTCAGTTCAAATGCCTCTCTGTTTATTCTTTGTCAAATTGATCTATCTAAAGAGCTTAGTGGGGTATTGAAGTCCCCCACTATTAGCAGGCTGGGATTAATCTGGGCCTTAAGGTCTTGCAGGATTGTGTTTATAAAATTCATTTCACTAGCCGGACATGGTGGCACATGCCTCTAATCCTAGCACTTGGGAGGCAGAGGCAGGCAGAGCTTTGTGAGTTCAAGGCCAGCCTGGTTCTATAGAGTGAGTTCCAGGACATCTGGGACTACAGGGAGACCCTGTCTCAAAAAGATAAAAAAAAAATTCAGTTCACCAGAGTTTGATGCATATATATTATTGTGAAATCTTCATGATTAATTGTTCCTTTTATAAGGATGTAATGGCCCTTTTTGTCTTTTCTGATTAGTTTTACTTTGAGGTCTATTTTGTCTGATATTAGAATGGCAACTCCTCCTTGCTTTTTGGTACTATTTTCTTGGAATATCTTTTTCCATCCTTTCACTTGATGTTTGTGCCTCTCCTTGAAGGTGAGATGGGTTTCTTGTAGGCAGCATATAGATGGATTCTGTTTCCTGATCCATTCTCCCAGTCTATGTCTTTTGATTGGGGAGTTTAGACAATTAATATTTTAAGGTTATTATTGAGAGATGTGTGTTTCTTCCTTTCACCTTATTTTCTGTTTGCATTCTTGGTCTAGGTTTGTATTTTCACAGTTATGTTTTTATTAATTTCTCTCTCTAGCTGCTTGGGGATAGGTTCTCCTTTCCTCTGTCCTTTGAATTGCTTTGAGTATTTTCTGAAGGGTTTTTTTTTTACATATATTCTTCTTGTGTATTTCATGAAAAATTTTTCTTTCTCCTTCAACTATAATTGACATTTTTGCTGGGTATAGTAATCTGGGGTGGCATCTATAGTCATTTAGTACTGGGAATACTTTGGTCCACCTTCTTCTGGCTTTCATAGTTTGCACTGAGAAGTCAGCTGTAATTCTGATTGGTTTTCCTTTATAAGTAACTTTCTGTTTTTCTATTGTGGCTTTCAGTATCTTGTCTTTGTTTTGGGCATCTAGTGTTTTAACTATGATATGAAATGGGACATTTCTTTTTCTGATCTTGTCTATTTGGAGTTCTATGTGCTTCTTGTATTTGTATGGGTTTGTCTCTTTTCAGTTTAGGGAAATTTTCTTCTATTATTCTGTTGAAGTTCTGATCAATCCCATCATCATGGGATTCTTCTCCTTCCTCTATCCCTATGATGCAGAGGTTTGGTCTTTTCATAGTGTCCCAAGTTTCCTGATTGTTCCACTCTTCTGTGTTTTTTCTTTTTAATTTTCATAATCTTTGTTTGAGCTTTCTAGTTTTTCTTTGCTATCTTCCAGGTATGATATTCTATTTTCTGCTTCACCCAATATGCTTTTGAGGCTTTCTCCCATCTTTTCCTGTTGATTGGATGAGTGTTCAATTTCCTTTTTCATTTCATTCTGTGATTTCTTTAGTATTTCTACTTCTTTTTGGAGCTTGTCATTCTCTTCTTGTAGCACCTTGTTTTGCTGGTCTGTTTCCCTTTTCATTTCAGCATGGGATCTTTTCAGTGTTTCTATTTCCTTCTGGAGTTTGTCATTCTTTCCCTCTGGTTCCTTCCTGAGTTCTTCATCTCTCCCTTTAGTTCTCTGATTTGTTCTTTATATTCTTTGATTTCTTTGATTATGTCTATGATTGTTCTTCTAAGATCTGTCTTGGGTTCCTTCTAGTGAGATCTCATTGTAGGGGTCTTCTATAGGATGGGTAATGTCTGGTGGAGATTTACATGCTTTTCCCATGTTTTTTTCTTGTGTTTTTGGCATGTGGGTTTGTTTTATTGTTTGTGTTCTGGTGCAAATCTCAAATGTTTCTTCACTGCAGTGAAAGCTTAATTTGCTTGTTTCCTACAGATATGTTTATTGTCTTCTCCATGGTTTATGGAACACTTGTGTTGAGTTTCCAGTTTTCACTTTTGGTTATATATTGGGAAGTTCAGCTTGCTCTTCACTTTCTGGTCTGGAGGTTCTTCAGATCTTCAGAAGTCCTATTTCCCAGGTGCTATGCCGCCTGCTCTCTCTGGACCTGGTGTCTGGCTGGCTGGGTGACTCTGCCCCACCACTGTGCATACTGGGCCAGGTGTGGCTGGCTGGCAGGCAATAGGCCATGGCCAGGGGAATGATGGGCCCACCTGCTGTTGTGCTCACTTATTTCCCAGGAATCATGCTGCCTCCTCTCTTTAGACCTGGTGGGCATCCAGCTGCTAAAAGTATTTTTAATGCTCATACCTGCATATAATATGTTTGATCCAATCCACTCCCACCCCCTTCCCTTTCAGTTGTGAGTGATGCCTGATTCATGAACCAATGTATTTAAAAGTTTTAAATTATACTCGGATTCTTTTTTGTTGTTGTTGTTGTTTTGTCTTTTTTAAGACAGTCTCTGTCTGTAGCCCCACCTAGCCTAGAGTTCACTATGTAGAGCAGACTGGCTTTAAACTCACAGAGATCCTCCTCCCTCTTAAGTCCTGGGACTAAAGGCGTGCACCACCACCTCCAGCTATCCCAGGATTCTTTTCAATATTAAAAATTACTTAAAAGTAAATTAGTCAAAATAATTGACTGTGAAATCTCCACAAATGAAGAAGGCTCTGTGTGTGTGTGTGTGTGTGTGTGTTTGTGTGTTGTATTTTATTTTATCCTTGAGACTAGTTTTTGCTCAAACCTTGGCTGACCTGTTACTCAGTGTGCAGGTGGCCTGGATTTGTACTTGCACCATCCTCCTGCTTCTGCAGCAAAGTGTTATATTGCAGGTGTTGGCCGCCATGTTTGAATGGGTGGGCTTTGTTTTGTAGAACACTTAGATCATTGGATTATTATTTTTTAATTTAAATTGTATTTATTATTTTTATGTTATATGTATGAGTGTTGCCTGCACATATGTAAGTGCTCCCATGTGTGCAATACCATGGAGGCAGAAGAGGAAATCAGATCCCTAGAACTGGAATTGTGGACAGTTGTTAGCTACCTGGGTGCTGCTGGGGACTGAAGAGTAAACATTTGTATTGCAGCATAGAGGCCAGTAAAAATCACAGGAATATTTTAACTGTAAAGTGAACAAATGCTCAAGAAATGAAAATAAAACAATATTAGTTATTTAGGAAAATAAATTATAAGAATTTGACACAGAGAGAAAAGAAGGTTCTTTATTTGTTTGACAGGTTCTGCCCCTGAAAAACAGAGGTGATTTCAACATGGTATAATTAAAGTTTATAAGACTTATTAAGTTTGGAACAATGGTAAAGCTTCAAGTGAAAATATTCAGCAGATATTGGTGGCAAAAAAATAGTTCCTTGAGAAATATGGAGATCTGGAGGTCACCTACATTGAGGTGTGAATTAAAATCATAAGAGTTAATAATTTTTCCAAGGAACAACTAAACAGAGTCTCTGTTTTTCACCTCATCAAGAAATATATTGGTTAATCATGAATAAGAACAACCCAAGTACTGTTTTCAACAGGGTCATGGGAAGGGAGATTTTAAAATGAAGGGATTAAATCACAAACATTTGCTTTGATGGTGAGATAAGGTACCCTCTGCCCTGGTTATACTATGCCTGTGGAAAAGCAGTTTTCACCCTGTGCCTAGCCTTGAATTAACACATTTTATAAATTCACAGCTTTGACCTGAGTTACATTTTGAATAGAAATTCCAAGGAAGAATGGCTCCATATTTTGTTTACACTGGTAAATAAGCACTGTCTGCCACCACACCAGGAGGTACAAGCTGATAATTGTGTCACCTGTAAATGTATCAAATTGTTTCAGAAACACCAGGCACAGGAACTGATGAGAGGTAATCTGAGTACTCCACTACTGTCAAAGGAGCAGCCCAATCTGAAATGTGGAAGATATGCTGGCTCATCTCCTAGTCACCAAACATCACCCTTTCCCAAGAAAATGTCTACAGTGAAGAAACTCCAGGCTCTGTCCTCTAGCTCCAATGAGGTGCATTTACTGCACCCACTTCAAACAGACCCTGAAAACAGGCTCCCACCCAGACCTGCCAGCTCAGTGCTTTGGACTTCAGACAGGCTTTGAACTGTGAATTCACTTGAAAGTGTGTTAGTCATTCTGTAACCTGCATGCACATACATTATTGGGTGAAGTGTGATGTGTGATATGGAAATTAATATTAGCAATAAAAGCTGGGAAAAAGAAACCTGTAATTTAGCCAGGGGTGGTGGCACACAACTTTAATCCTAGCACTTGGGAGGCAGAGGCAGGTGGATCTTTGTGAGTTCAAGGCCAGCCTGGTCTACAGAGTGAGTTCCAGGACAGCTGGGGCTAAGAAAAGAGACCTTGTCTCAAAAAGACAAAAACAACAACAACAACAACAACAACAACAACAAACCCTGTAATTTAAACTGCTATCAAGCATATGACAGCCAACCAAACTGATGTAGCTCTGTTTATTGTTATCCAATAGATTCTTACACTGGAGAAAGATACAAATATCTCAGCTATGTTTCTGATTTAACATTTCCAGATAGATATTTAGTGGCCTCTTGGCAAACAAAATTAATATGATTTGGGAAGAAGAATGGGAAAAGAAAAAAGCTCATCACCTAGAGTTAACCATAAATGATAAAATGGGGGTAGAAAGGGTATGTCTTTCAAATTAGTGACAGAAAACACTAGGAACAGCATTGTCTAGAGTGACTGGGAGGTAGTAGAAAGGTCAAGCAAAAGACTTTTTCTAGTTTACACAACTATTTTGTTTCAAGAGAGTAATGAAACACACAATAGAAAGCAAAGCATTAAAAAATCTAGGGCACAGCACTAGGGAGGCAGAGGCAGTGGATCTCTGTGAATTCAAGGCCAGCTTGGTCTACATAGTGAGTTCCAGGTCAGCTGGGGCTAAGGGAGACTCTGTCTCAAAAATACCCCCCCCCCAAAATGTCTGGGATGAGGCCAGACATGCCTTTAATCCCAGCACAGAGAAGGCAGAGGCAGGTAAATCTCTGTGAAATGGAGGCGGCCACCCTGGAAAACAAGAATGTTCCAAGCAAGCTGGGTATAAAGATAGAACATAGATAGACCCTGTCTCAAAAACAAACAAACAAAAAATAAGTCTGGGACATGGGAAGTCAGTTAAAGTAGCAGGATTCTACAACATCTTATCAGGGAGAGAAGGCACAAAACACAGTGGGAAATGCCTGCTGGGAAATGGCCTCCCTGCATCTGGAATCCTAAATCCCACTACTGAAATGTCAGAAAGCTATAGCTCTGTCCCTTGGTGATCCACAATGACACAGTGTGCAGAGCACAAGAAAGAGGTCCTAGCCAATCCCAAATCCCGAAAATGGAACTTTACTAAGGTACCATATCTGAGAAAGGGGAAAAGATAAAGAAAAAAGGTGCTGGAAAGAGTAACTAAAAACAATGTAGATCATAAAAAAAATGACTGCGAGGTTAATGATGACATTTGAAGAAGACAGCATGTTTATTGTTAACATTACTATTAAAACAGTTCAGCGGTTAAAATGGATAAAAATGCATGATATACCTTTTCTGTGTGAACACAATACTATATCAAGCTCCTAATGCAACCCTTGTTTTTCACGCTGAAGGAACCATTTATCACATGGGTAATCTAACACGGAATGCTAAGAAAGTTAGAAAAGTAGCATTTGGATATGTCTGTATTTTTGATATTAGAATCCATTTCTTTGGGGGAGATTTAAACCTATGTCAAAATACATGAATGAATGACAGCTGATTTTTTAAGTTATTTGATATTTTAAATGTATTATATTTGAGGTTCTTCTCTCATGCTGATTTGTAAAGTATGCAATTATTTGATTTTGTAAATGTGGGAGTGATCGTATCTGTTGCTAGTTATATCAGGGATATATAGGGAAGTATACATCCAGTACTTAAAATGAAATATCTGTGACTGCATGAGCCACTCAGAGAACTTTCCATGGTAATTCCTAACTGTAGAGACTGTTTGCTTTTTGTAATATGTGGTGAATTGTTCTTTGACACCTACTTGAGTCATGGGTGGGAAGATTCAAATGATCTCCCTGTCAGCTCAAATACTAATTTGATCATGAACTTCTAAATGTTGGCTTCCATGTAAAGTCAGGTCGTAACTTCACCCTTTCCTTTTCACCACTATTAGAGGGAATTATGGACATTCCTTGAGAAAAGTAGTCCCAGAAGTAAGGCATGCAGATTTAAACTTACAGTGGAATTTAACTATCAACTTGGTGTTTCTCATTATACAAAGTGACAAGCTGTGGCTGTTGAAGATTGACATTGCCTCTGGGGCCCAGATTTTCACATACTCAAAGCAAGTGGGGCACTATCTCTACAGGACCATCTAGTGAAGCATAATGGGTCATTTTTGCAGTTGGACTCTAACTTCCAGCATTCAACATCCATTCTTATATGCGCAAATCAGGAAGTTCATGTATAGTTACTTTAGCAGTGAACACCAAAGGATTTAAGAAAGAAAGTGGATGCTAGTACCTTTCAACAACTTCCCACATATAAAAGGTAAAAGGCAGAATGTAAATCTTCTAAGAAATGACTCCACTGAAATCTACTTTCATACTGCTTAGGCTTTAGACCAGCCCCTTTTAGCATCCTGCATATGCTCTAGATTCCAGCTGATCTATTCAAAGACAGAGGACATTTTATAAACATGAATTTTATGTAAGTTAGGAAATAAAAGAGTTTGGAAAATTCTCTAAAAACAAAATGTTAAATGGATGCTTGTTGAGTGAGAAGCATTTTTAGGACTAAATTTAACAATGATGAGTACAGACACTCACTGAAATTACTCATCATTGTTAAATTTAGTCCTAAAAGTGCTTCACTCTGCAAGACCGGATAAACATTAATGTATACATTTAAACTTTAAAACCAAGACAGAGCAAAACAAGAGTAATATATGACAAAGAATAATCTATTAATATGAATGTCATATTAAAATGGATTACAGGGCCGGAGAGATGGCCTAGCGTTTAAGAGCGCCGACTGCTCTTGCAGTGGACCCGGGTCGATCCCTAGCACCCACATGGCGGCTGAGAACCATCTGTAACTCCAATTCCAGGAGAACTCCAGTTCCAGGGGAATCCGACACCCTCTTCTCACCTCCGCGGCATTGCACAACACAGGTGCACAAACCTACACGCAGAGAGTACATTTGTACACATAAATAAATAAATAAAAATAAAATAAAATAAAATAAAATNAAATCAAGTCCATTATCTTATATGGTTTATCTTGTATTTCTGTATAAATCTCTATTGAAATACCTCTCTCTCTTTCTCTCTCTCTCTCTCTCTCTAGATATATATATATATATATATATATATATATATATGTGTGTGTGTTTTGTCTACATGTTTATAAGTGAACCCACGTGTTAAATGTCCACAAAAGCCAGGTAAGGGCCTCCTTTCCTGGAGCTGAAGTTATAGATGGTTGTGAGCCGCTATGTGAGTGCTGGGAACTGAACCTCAGGGCCTCTGAAAGAGCAGCCAGTGCCTCTTAACCAGTGACCCTTCTATCCAGTGCTCTGGAAGGTATTCCTAAATATACTAAAGTATTAACTATTTTCTCTGGGGATGAAACTTTAAACTCACATATGTGGAGTTTTGAAGGTGCTTTTTTAATGTTTTATCACATAATCCTGTCTCATATGAAGGTAGGCTTGGACTAAGCTATAAGTGTTTGAGCCCTAGTCCAGGATGCTCCCAATATTGTACTGTTTACCACAGGTTTCAAAATAATAGTGTTTACTGTAGTTTCAAATGATGAATTTTAACATGAAGTTTAGAATTTAATATTATCACTATGCTCTTACATGTGATGATTGTCATAAGCATATATAATAAAGAAATATTTTCTAAAAGGCCCACTTGTGTTTCAGTCTGGTAGCCATTCATTTAAAATAAATTGTTTGCCTTTAAAAATGACAATTATGGCATTAATAATAGGTAATTTTTATAGAGCCATTACAGAATATTCCTTATTGTTTGCCTTAGGAAAAGGACAATATTATTTCACATAACAAGAAAAGAAGGGTTGAAGCCAGAAGTTGTCCAAGGGTGCTTATTTCTGAAGGCAAATCTATTTCCAAGGCTCTCTAAGTGTTTTTCAGTATTCTGTCCTGAAGTTTGTCTTCAAGGGTATTACATTTCATTTCATGGTTGCCAGGCAATTTCAGTAATTTCAAGCAATGCTATTGTTTATAGAAATAGAGACAGTAGGAACATCTATTTCTTGGTTCCAAACAGACAGGAAGGTTGTGACATGTAATTGATGTTATAATAATTTAAGCTCTGGTATGCCTAATTTCATTTTACTGTATATTGACATTCTTTTCTAAATAACATATTATATAAAAATTTGAATTTTAATTAACCCCTATGTATGATTGTCTGATTACTCCTAAGGTTAATCTGCCCAAACAATAAACCTCCGCAGAGAAAAAAAAAATTTTCAAAAGACTGAGAAAAAGATGCAACACGTCTCACAGAATGCATGAATTTGGGTGGGGCAGGAGACATGGAAAAGGGAATGTATCTAAATTGGACTGAGAAATTATATGTGAAATACACAAAACACCAATAAAATATGTTATTAAAAATAAAATAAAATCAGTTGCTGTCAGATTCCAAAACTTTCCTTCAACCCAAAGCATCTTATTTCTTCCTCCTCAGAGTCTACATAACACTGGCTTTTCTCTAGGCCTCTGTCCCCCTTTGTACTTGAGTTCATTCACAAGTATATTTTCATTTCTCTCCTGAACTTTCATATGTCCTTATATACAAACTTGTTTTAATATACCTTTATTCATGTCAAACTCTCAAGCTCTATGCAAAATCTATTTTTCCTATCTTCTATAAGTGGTGATGTAAAATGTAAAACTTGTTGGCTAAGCTGTCATTTTGAGAGAAGAAAGAACATAGACTATCATGTAAGGTAGATTTTTTGTAAAAATTAATATAGGGAGAGTAAGTGTGGCTGATATTTAACATAAATGCAATTGCTTCAGTCAAGGTTGACACAAAACTGAGAAATTATACAAAATACGCACTTTTGTAATGAGAAATAACTTCCCACAAAGACCTCGCTATAAGAAATTACCTAAAAAGTGGTAAGATTGTATAATGATTAAGAATTTAAGATCTGAAGTGACAGAGCATGGTTTCAAATGTCACCCCTACTGAATTTCTAGCTGTAGCTTTGGTAAATAATTCATAATGCCATACTGATAGGATATGAATTACCACATTGACCATGTATATGGGGAGATAGGAGATGGCTCAGGGGTTATGAGTACTCAGTGCTCTTGCAAAGGTCCAGAGTTCTGTTCCCAGCACCAATGTTAGGCAGCTTACAAATGGCCTCAGGGGCAGGCAGATCTCTGTGAGTTCAAGGCCAGCCTGGTCTACAGAACGAGCTCCAGGCCAGCTGGTACTAAGAAAAGAGACCTTGTCTCAAAAAATACCAAAAACAAAACAAAACAAATAAACAAACAAATAAAACACAGTGCCTTTAACCTCAGCTCCATGGAATCCCAGTCCTATAGTATCTTCAAATACCTGCACTCACATGCACATTCCCACATAGAAACACACAGTTGTATACATAATTAAGATTATAAAAATAATTTTTAAATGTATATACGACATTGTTGTAATAAAAAGTAAATGTTCAATAGCCATAAAATTATAATATTACTCATCCTGGCCATCATTTTACTATAAATGCAATATTAGTTCTTAAAAATTTGTTAATTTGTGGGGCTGGAAAGATTGCTCATGGTTAAAGGCACTAGATGTTCCTGCCTCTCGACGTGTTTGATGATGTACTACTTCTTACATGTAACATTCATTAGAAGAATATAAACTGAATGGATTACTCCTGGAAATTAAAAGAATAAGCATTTATTTCTTCTCCCTAATATTACTATAATAATATCATGTAGTCTTCTAGTTATTCATTCAATAAATGTGTAGTGAGTATAGGTCAAGTACTTATAGAATATTTACACTTTATAAGCCTTTTATATATATTCTAAGATTGAATTGACAAGAGAGATGGTAGTCAGCAATACAGTATTCATAGACTCTCAAAGGCAATGTGGATTTGTGAAAAGGACATAAATATTATAGTCAAGAGGTCGAGCTTTGAATCCTGGCTTTGCCATTTACCATTTTATATCCTTGAGAGTGCTTAGGTTTTCAAAGGCTCAAATTGTTGCAAGGATTAAATGAGGTGACATATGTAAAGCACCAAGAATAATACTTTGAACATAATGGGCACTTCACAAATGTCTGCTTTCTTGCCAGTCACTTTTGAATGCTGGCAGGAAAACAAATTCCTCTATTTATATATAGCATTTATTAATTCACCTGAATTTTGAATAGGGGCAGAGTATTCATTTTGTCTTGTGGCTAGATATTTCAGGTGAAACAGAATATGATTTTACAAAGGAGAAAAAAAACAGAATCAACAAAATTCAGAGTATAGAAAGAGACAATTAACTAGTCGGTGTTGTACCCTATGTCCCATTATTAAGGATGGAGACTTTATTATTACAATTTCATGGAACAGAACCCCTGACCATTCAGAGTAGCAGCAGGTGATGAGGTTTTATAGAAATAATACCTGGATGCTCTAACATGAACAAAAGCCATTCAAAATAAAGAGGAAATGGTGGGCAAAATAAGAGTTTGAACAAAGATGTCTAAGAAAGAATTAACAGTACGGGAAAGAATCGGGTGCTGCTGACCTGCTGGATAGAGATTTATATGAACAGATCAGAAGGTAGGAAGATGTTACTGAGATGAAATTGGGTGCACAGTAACAAGGGATGGAAACTCTTAATTCAATTTTATCCTAAGGACATAGTTAAAGCTTTGGTAAGTTTAAGTGAAAAGTCAAATCCCCAGGTATGTTAGTTATGTTTTCTACAAAATCATGTCCATTTACATGGACAATTGCATTATCTACTTCCCATCATAGCATCAACACATTCTGCTCACAAGAATAACCTAATAAGTTTGACAAATTCTAAAGGAATGATCAACAAAGAAACACAGTGAATAGGGTAAGGAGATGGCCCAGTTGGTAAAGTAATTGCCACGGAAGCAGGAGGTTCTCAGAACCCACATTTAAAAAGCCAAGTATGTTGGCATATGCTTATAGTTGCAGTGCCAGGGATCCAGCGACCAGTAGGTTCGTGGTCCTGAGCAGCCATCCTAGCCTACTTTTGTGAGAGCTCCGCCAATGGACATCCTGTCTTATTAAGTAAGCTGGATGGTTTCTGAGGAACACTTTCTGACAGACATCCACATGCAGCTCCACACGCTGCACAAAGACACACACATTCACATGATATTGCACCTTGCTCCTTCCCTCTCTTCCTCCTCCTCCACCTCCTTCACCTCCTCTCCTTCTCCTCCTCCTAGCTTTCTTCTTTTTCTCTCTCTCACACACAACCCATACACATTCATAAAAGAAACAAAGAAAGCCAAAACATATTATTAATCTATTTTATAACTATATATGCCTATGTGTTAGAAACCAAAGTATTTTCAATACTTTTATTTACTGTGTATTCACAATGTGCAGGTAGATAGTATATGAAAGAATTGGAAGCAAATAGATCCAGTGGAAGGATGCACTGTGCTAATTACAAGTACACTGATTTATGAACAATTTTGTTAAAATGATAGTGGCTTATATTATTGTTTATATTTATGGAAGGGTCATAAATTCAGCAGTGATGGGCCAATTTTTGGAGTGAAGCAGAACCTATAATTATGAGTAATAAAGAGATGAGAATTCTCCTCTTTCTGAAGTTTCAGCTTTTATTTCACTTAATGTTAATATATTTCCAAATTTTGCTTCAAAACTCTGCATTATAATGACATATCTTGACTGCCAACATATTTCATCACTGTGTTAGACATTTTGACAATCATTGCACTCAATACTAATGGAACATATGACCGAATGAACTAGATATTTACAATCAGAAGAGTTTCTGGCATCTAGTTGACACTCCATAAATAGTACTGACTTTATGAAAAATTGCCTTTTAAGGAAGGTTGCTCTTGATAATTAACAATTTATAAACTATATGAATTTCAATATTAGAACAAGAGTAGAGGCTAGGATTCAAGACATAGCAGATCAAATTTTGAATCTAGTATGAAAATTTTGAATTCCATATGGCTGTGTAAAGTGAGAGATGAAGACATGTGGGAAAGGAGGTAGGCAGAAAGGAGTCAGAGATGGTACATTCTAGAGGGTTCCTGGGGAAGAGCAGCAGTATTAAGCAGGAACAATCATGTGATATTCATCATTTAGTCTGCGATTGCCTGTATTGTCATCTAGCAAACTCTCCCACATATGTCCTCCTACAATCTATCCATTGTACAAATTATTTGTATGGATGAATTTTGTGGACAGAAACAAAAGAAGAGTATTAAGAGAATTAACAAAGCCATCTGAAACAGAGACAATGAACTAGGAGCAGGGCTCAGAGCCAAGGTGGTTGTGGACAAATATAATCTTCTATGACACTGAGGAGAGCATAGGAAGGATTTGGACTTTCACAGAATACAGGTGAAGGCCAGTTTGTACAAGAGTATGAGACCACATGGCTAAACTTTCAGAATTTTTTCTGAACTGAAGTGCTCAGGAAGAACTAATTCTTTCTGGTGAGACCAACTTTAAAAACTGACAAAACTGAATTCTCCAGGAGTAACCAAGTCCCCTTTTCCAAGGGAAAAGCGTTCAACAACAAACAGAGTGACATTTGATGTAACGAGCCTGCAAATGAGTATAGTACCCAGAAAGCATTGTTAAAAATTTTCCACATAAAAGCGTAATAATTATTACTGATTTTGAAGATGTGATTGCATATTACAGTAGCAAATGTTTCCAAGAAACCATTGATAAAACATGGGGGATCTCCTTCAACCAAGAATGATCAAATATTTCAAGAATGACCAAATCCAAGGACTCTAGACAGATGAAGAAGTCTACTGTATGTGTTACCACTTCTCTGCCAAAGTAACGAGTCCTCATTATTAAGTGCTGACAAGAAAAAGGCCAGGAGCCTTTTCGCCATCCCTTTCAATAAGCTGCTGTCTTGCTCATGGAGGCCAGAAGAGGGCATTAGGTTCCCTGGAACTGGAGCTAGTTATAGCTGTTAGCCACCATGTTAGTGATGGGAACTGAGCCTAGGTCTTCTGCAAGAGGAGCCAGTTTTCTTAACCACTGAGGCATAGCTCCAGCCCCAGTAGGTATCTCTTCAAAAGGTTTGATATATATGAATCCATTGTATACACTTTCTATGATCCTCTAGTTCATTGTCCAATAAGGAATTAAGGTTAATTTCATATGACTTCTTTGATATGGGGGAATCATGCTGGGTCCCCATATTTGGCATTTCTTCTAGGTCTCCTATAAATTTAATAATACTTTCCAAAGTATTGATCAGAGAATCTTAAAGTTATAAAAATCCTTTTAATTCAGAGGTTAAATGCTTTAACCACTGAACACTTTTAGTACAGAATAAGCATTACTTCATGTTTAAGAAGAATTTGTTACAAATAATCTGTAGATATAGGCAAGTCAGAATAGAATTTTCACCTTTGGCAGGTATTTTCAAATTCTTTAAGTAGAACTTCTGTGAACAAGAAGTGAGGACTTTTCTATTCAGGTAATAAATGAATATATGCAAATTTCAGGTTTAATTTAAGTCAAAGAAAGTTAAAACTGCATGTTGTAGGTGTTGGTGGTTGCTAGATAGGAAATACAGGAACAATATCTATATATTTGCACATATGCATGTCGTAAAATAATAAAGTCCCAAACCAAGATCTTAAAAACAGGAAAGTGTAGTGCTAATTTAGAAAGTTAAAATTTCAAACATATATTTCATCTGAGTAGGAAAGGATATATATATTTATTATATATATATATATTATATTATATATAATATAATAAGTGATTTGAGACAAAGTCAATATTGCCCTTAAATTATTGGGCTCAAAGCAACCCTCCCACTTCAGCCATTGTGCCTTGTCTATCTGTTTGTGATGTCTTTGAGACAGGATCTCACTAAGTGGCCCCAGCTGGTTTGAGCTTTAACTCTTGCACTCCACCTCCCAAGCCCCAGAATTAAAGCCTTGTGCCACCACAGTTAGTGCGATGATTTCTGTTAATGAGATGGGAGATTTAACAAAGCAGCTAATGTGAACTGGAAGATGAGACTTAGCTACACATGAAGGACGAGGGAGAATCAGCCAATGAAGAAGATCAGTAGATGGACAAACATAAGGACCTCTTAGCACTGCTAGAAAAAAACTGGGAAGACATTGTCTTTGAAAGATTTGTACAACATAGCTGGGCCCTCTGGCTAATCTATCTAACGTTGAGACCCTGAGTTAGGAAAAACACAAATGATTTGAAGAACTAATGGACAAATAAAAAACAATGAAGGACATTAAGCATTTGAGGGAGATTTTTGATGGGTTTAGCCTGATCACTGAGGGATGACTGGCTGTTTACAAAAATGTTAGACTTCGCCAGGCGTGGAGGCGCACGCCTTTAATCCTAGCACTTGGGAGGCAGAGGCAGGTGGGTCTGTGAGTTCAAGGCCAGCCTGGTCTACAGAGTGAGTTCCAGAACAGCTGGGGCTACAGGGAGACCCTGTCTCAAAAAGACAAAATAAATAAATAAAAATGTTAGACTTCGCCGGGCGTGGAGGCACACACCTTTAATCCTAGCACTTGGGAGGCAAAGGCAGGCGGATCTTTGTGAGTTCAAGGCCAGCCTGGTCTACAAGGTGAGTTCCAGGATAGCTGGGGCTACAGGGAGACTGTCTTGGAAAGACCCCCCCCAAAAAATGTTAGACTTCAATGGCAAGGGGAAGCCACTGAAGACTATACTATTAAGTAGATGGGGGAAAATATAGCTTCTGTACAAGATCATTCAGGAGTTATTTGCTTCCAGTCTAGGTAAGAGGATATCATTGTCTTGGACTAAGGCATTAAAAAATTGTATTTGATAGACAAGAGAGATGGCTCAGTGGTTAAGAGCACTGGCTGCTCCTACAGACCTGGGTTCAACACCCACATGGCTGCTTACAACTGTCCATAACTCCAGTTCCAAGGGATCTGGTGCCTCTTCTGACCTCTGCAGGCATTTGCATGACATGAGTGCACCTACCTACATGCAGGCAATACATTCATACACATAAAATAGAAATAATAAAACATTTTTATTGGAATTGACAGAGTTCAAATATTCGGCAACATTTGAATGGAAGTGAATAGCAGCCAAGATGAACCACAGAATGATGACAGAGCAACTGATTAGAGAAGAAACAGCTTTGAAGGACAAACTGACACATTTTACTTTAGCTCTGCTGAAATGGAAATGGCACTAAGACAGTAAAAGTATGCAGCAAGACATAGAATGGGGTAACGAGGGGACAGTTGCTGACGGCCACAGCGGGATCCGGTGATGGACACAGAATGGGGTAACGGGAAGACAGGTGCTGACGGCTGCAGTGGGATTAGGTGATGGACACAGAATGGGGTAATGGGGGGACAGGTGCTGACGGCTGCAGCGGGATCCGGTGATGGACACAGAATGGGGTAACGGGGTACAGGTGCTGACGGCCGCAGCGGGATCCGGTGATGGACACAGAATGGGGTAACGGGGTACAGGTGCTGANAGTGTAGATTACAGACTTTCTTCATGGCTTTTTGTTGTAGTTGTTCATTTGTTTGTGACAGTCTAGCTATGTAGTCTAGCCAGCTCTCAAGTTCTCAGTCCCCTGCCACAGCTTCCCAAATGCAGGATTAAAGCATGGTGCCACTACACATGCCTCATGTCTTGTTTTGATAGAACATAAGAAGATTCAATACTCAGAAAGTGAACCATAAGAAAGGACATTTTAGAAAATGAAAGCCAAGACCTGTCTACACTTGTCATAACTGTGTTATTGATGTGTCCTATGTACATCCATTTTTCTCTTGTGATTCCTGACTATCGCTATGCTCTCAGCATTCTAATCACAGACAATCTTAACTAGATACTCTCATTACATTATTATCATCATAGCTACTACAACACTACACTCTCACACCTCTATCACAACTTCTCTCTATCCACACACATCACTATCTAACGCAGCAAGATTCAATTTCACATATACTAGACTCTATGCCAATTATAGTTTAAGGGTTGTGTGTATACTTGACTGTGCTTTTTGCTCATTTAACTATCTTTCAATTTATACCACTTTATTGATTGTGGTTCTCCTCATGTATCTACTGATTGCACTGTGTTTTTTAACAATAATAACTCAAGGGATATGCTGTAGCTTATATTCACTCTCAGCTTTTCTTTAGCAGCAATTACTCTTAGTCTTCTAGGACATTATATAATACAGTTGGGTCACTTGGATAATTAGGCCGCGCTTACTTTTAGAATAGCGTGCTCGTTTGAGTCTCTCACAACAACCATAAGAGAGAATATGCTATTTGGTAGAAGATTACTGAGAGTTAGTTTCTGTGAGTCAAGCATGCCTATTAGTATTCTCACCCAACTACGCAGCTCTTCAAGTCATTGTTGTTGGCTCTCAAATCGCTTCACACTATCTGTTCTCGAGGGTTCATCAGGTGACCATATCAGATGCGAGTCGTGCAAAGTCTCGCTGTTGGAACCTCGATGTCTAGTCTAGTTTCATCCCAATAATCTAACTAACATCTGGTGTGCCTTTCGCCTCCGAGCATATGATGCTGGTGATATTGGGTGGATTACTATGATACATTATGAAGATTAGCATTGGCTGCTGATATCTTATACACTGCTTGGGAAGAGTAATTAAGTGGCTCGCACCATCCGGTGTGTAAGGATTATTAATGTAGAATCGTAGGCGAGAGAGAGGGCGGGTCTGGGGTCTGTGTGGGAAATGCACAATAGTACAAGTGAAACTAACTTAAACAATTGTGGGCCCTCCCACAGTCGCCTCACAAAGACCTTAAGGGATCTTCTTGGATCATAAGTTGACCCCATACTACCACCATACAGACAATAAGATGCTTCTTTATTTTTTTTATTTTTATTCAATTCTGCGTAAGTGAGCGAGGCAAGCACGAGGAGACTAGGGACTAGGGCCTCAGGTAACTACTGGGGCTGAAAATGCAGTTAAGGTGTTTTTGTAAGCCAGAGTAATTTAAGACGATCCATCATAAGTATTAAGTCTGACCTCTATTGTATCATAGAAGCGAACCTTTATAGCTACGATTTTCTTGAATAATTACCTTTGAGCCTGGGCAAAGTGTACACATCGTCTTTTTTATCAAGCACTGAGGAGCACTTACATGGTTTTAACTGCAAGCTACAAATAAGACAGGTACAGATCTGGTAGAGGATCATTCACAATAGCTCTTTGATAGATCGCCAGTATTGATCTGGGAATGGGTGAAAATCAACTATGGTAAGTGTATTTTATCAAGAAATTTGATTCACTTTTCTTTCTGTTTTTTTATATTTTTTTGATGAGTGAATGATATATATATATAGGATTCTACTAATTTTATATAACTCAAGTTGTATAGAATTAGCACGTGATTAGTTTATATACCTGTGTGTTTACTTCTTATTTAATAATCATTCTAGTCGATATAGTTTTAGATAGATGATACAAGGAAGTAATACAATAAAGATCTACTAAAACTGGTAATCCTGTATTAATAAAATGATGGTCACTTTCTCAATTAAAAAGAAAGAAAAAAATACAGAATGTAAACAATGTATAGAATTTAATAAAATGTATTATACAAGTATCGACACCTAATGTACAATTATATATACTATAACAGGGAACAATGAAAAAAATGTCTACTCCATATCTGTCTCTTCACTACCCACAACCCCACTTCAAGGGCATTAATTATCTCTCAAATCTGATCAGTTTGTGCAAGTAAACCATGTTTCTTTTTAAAAGACTGTGCACTTGCCCAGGTTCAAGGATATTGAAATCTAGCATATAAAGCCCATTACTAGAGGTAGAAATTTGATTTCTTAATTACTCTTGGCTCTAAAAAACACCTGTAAACTGCATTTTCCCCAGTAGTACCCTAGTGTTTCTGGTTCCTGTCTGGTCTTAAAAACCGTCACAGAGATAAAAATAAAATAAAGAAGCATCTTTTGTTGTATGTGAACAAGAGAACTGTTCTCAAGTCATTGTTTCTGTTACTCCAGCCAGCCTCCCTCCTAATAGTAGTGGTGAGCATTAACTCAAGTAAACACACTCATATAATAAAGCAAACACACCCAGAGTGGGGAAAAGGAAAAGAAAGCACGGAGTGGCCTGTCCACCCCAATAGTGCACAAAGCACAACAAATGAACGAAAACTAAGCTGAGAACAAACCCAGCCACCACAGCACCCTTGGGAGCTCGCAGCTTCTCAATACCCAAAGCCAATGATATGAGAGAACTGAAATGCCAGAGAAAAGAGCTCAGCAATCCTATTTTTAAAAAGATCACTGACCACATAGTAGATGAATAAAAGACGTCAATTCACAACCTAGATAAAAAGTAGATGAAAATTTCTGAAATATGGAGAAGAAATTTTAAAATGTGAAGGAAGAATTTGATTAACTAAAAAAAAGAATCAAACATAAATTCTGGAAAAGGAAGAGTCAATCAGTCAAATAAAAATGGAGTAGAGAGCATCATGAACAGACAAAACCAAGTTGAAAAGGGGAGATCAGGGACCCAGGACAAGGTTCAGGTAATAAGACTTTTAAACTATAGTTTTTAAAAGAAGTTAAGCCTGACCAAAATTCCAGAACTTGGATCTTACTGAAGAGACAAAAGCTAATAATCTACATGAAGGACTGATACGGGAAACTTAAACCTAGAAGATCTGTTCAAAGGGCGTTTGTGGGCACGCCTTTTGAATCCTAGCACTTAGGAGGCAGAGGCAGGCTGTCTGTGAGTCAATTGCCAGCCTGGTCTACAGAAGAGTTCCAGGCCAGCTGGGGCTACAGGGAGACCTGTCTCAAAAAGACCAAAAAAAAAATCCTGTGTCAATAATTATATCCCAGGCCCCCCAAATCTTAGAGAGAGAAATAAAAGAAACATTAAACAAACAGGAAGCATTTAGAACCCCAAATAGACATGACTGAGGAGAACCTCTCCATGACAATCATAGTCAAAATGGATGTCAAAAACTGACCCAAGAAGACAATATTAAAAGCTGTAAAGGAGAAATGCCAACTCAATGTATGCCATAAGCAGTCATAAAAGCCACAAAAGCATGAAACATATTTCAAGTTCTTAAAGTAAATAGCTACTAAGCAATTTTGCTATATCCAGCAAATCTATCTTTTAAAATTGATGGCAAAATAAAGTCATTAAAGACAAGCACAAACTAAGGTAATTCAATGGAAACAAAGCCAGCATTTCAGAAAATAATTAAGGGAATAGTATACCCAGAGGAAGAAGAGAGGCAATCACAATCATGTGAACACAGGAAAGAACAAATTTTGTTAATGGGACAGATGACTAAAATACAGAGAAGAGGGAATCCACCATGCCCAACACAGCAAACTAGTAAACTATAATACAAATAGGGGAGAAGGGAAAGAAGAAACAGTGATCCAACTCATCAGGAAACAACTAGCATAGCCATATGAATTAGTACTTTCTTAATAATAGTTTAATGCAAACTGCCTCATTTAATGCTTAAATTCACAGACTAGCTATTGTGAAATTAGGAAACCAAAATCCAAACCTCTATTGTTGATTCTTTAGCAGAGAAAAGCACTTCTCTGTTAAAGAAACCCAGAGATTGGGCTGAGAGATGGCTCAGTGGTTATGAGCAACTGGCTACTCTGCAGGAGGACCTGGGTTCAATTCTGAGCACTCACATAACTGTTTCAGGAGGAATTGACACAATAATCTGACTCTGGGCATGAAATGACCACAGATGCATTTACAACATGCAGGCAATACATTCATATACAAAATAAAAACAGTAACACAAATATTTTAGAAAATTTAAAAGAAACAAGTCAAAGGATAAAATATTAGGTAAATAAATTATCTAAGAAAGAAAAAAGAAACAGTCAAAGTTGTAGACATCAACCCATCAAGCAAATGGAAGCTGAAAACAAGATGGAATAGCTCTTTGATAGCTGCTTCAATTAACTTCAAACCAAAATTAATCAGAGATAAAGAAGGCCACTACAGCTAACAAGTTCATAAAGAAGGCTGTAACAAACTTGTAAATATCATATTAATGAACCTGAAGCTCTTGATTCCTAAAACAAATACTAAGGGCCATGAAAGGTGTGATAGGTCCTGGAACAGACATAGTGAGTAACTTCAATACTTTTCCCTCATCTTATTCACTCTGGTATGTGTATTTCATTTGAAGTATGAATAAATCCTCTGATAATGACTCATGGCAGCTTAATGTTGTGTCTAAACCACTTATGAGCTTACGATATATGGTAAGACACTGGAATGTTAAGAGACACATAAGAATCTACGCGGACGCCGTTGCCAAAGGGAACTGAGGAATGATGTGTGTTCTGCTCTCTAGGCCAGTCCCTACCCCAATGGAAACTGGTTCGCTCTCTCCAAGAGGAATTGGTATTAGAGCAATTCCAGGCTCCCAAAGCAGACCTAAGAGGTACATTGTTACAAACTGGTTTACATACTGGACACACCATTGTCCGCGTTGCTTTCTGGGAGGGTTCGACCACTCGCAGGTGCGTGGTGCTCGTGGTCATAGAGATGTCCCACTGTGTCCGCGCTTCTGCGTTAATACTACCAGTTAGGGTCCTATCTCTTCCGAAGATAAACTCGCCCCCGGACCCTCCCTCCATAACACTTACTCACTCCGTGCCATACGCACAACGCCGGGCTCCTCCCTAGTTTAAGCTTAGTTTCGTTTCCCCATTTTTATTACTTCGTATTTGCTTCTCTCTCAACCAGAGGCTCCTCAGGAAGTGTCCGCTGAAGATTAGCTTTGTGAGCAAGTCTTTTAACTCTGGTGAAGAGATTAGTTACGATGTGCTATATATTCAAAAAATAGTCTTGAGTTTTAAGAAAAAAACATTCTGCTTTGCAAAAGAATTAAAGATTTCGCAGCTAACCGTGTCTATATAGCTGGAATGTAGTCATATAACTCCCTGGTATTACTCTTGCAATATGGCTAGATCTAGCTAAACAAGTAAGCATGTCTTCATGTGAATAGATACCTTCCGATGAAGTATAACACCCAGTCCCTGAAAAAATCTCATCAATTCGTTGCCTTGCCTCTCTTATCCAAACTTTTTATGTCCCTTACCTGGTTACCTCTCTACCCCAACTTTTACATTTACACCCAATTTTTCTAGTTGCTACCCATAGCCATAGCCATCTGTCACATAATCTTTGTCATCTGCTTCCCTCAGAAGCCAATGAAGTTGCTACAAATGCTAGGCCATGCCTTGTCATCATTATTCTATATAACACCTCAAAGTCTTCACTCATGGCAGGAAAGAATGTAGATGAACAAATGAGTGAATGAATAAGCAAACATCTAGAAAAAATAGAATTAACAGCATAGCTCATCAGTCAAGAAGGTAACTTTTCACACCACCAACAAACATCACTCTCAATTTTCTCTTTTATTTTTTTAAACTTTATTTTTTCCTTTTATTATTTTTATGTGTAGTGTATGTCTGCATAGGTTTTGTCACTGTGTCGTGCACATGCGGAGGTCAGAAAGGGCGTCAGATTTCCCCTGGAAACTGGAATCAAAGACGGTTCTTAGCTGCCATGTGGGTGCTGGGAATTTGAACCAGGGTCCTCTGCAAGAGCAGTCCATGCTCTTAACCACTGAGCCATCTCTCCAGCCCCTCTCATTTACTTCTATACTTGATCTATGAGATTATTACATTATATCTCTTCAAATTAGAAATTTCTTTTTTTTTTTTTTTGGTCTTTTTGAGACAGGGTCTCCCTGTAGCCCCAGCTGTCCTGGAACTCACTCTGTAGACCAGGCTGGCCTTGAACTCACAAAGATCCGCCTGCCTTTGCCTCCCAAGTGCTAGGATTAAAGGCGTGAGCCACCACGCCTGGCATCAAATTAGAATTTTCTTAAATTAGCTTGAGGACAGGATGTTAAATATAACTCTCAACTCAAGTGCTATTGGCCTAAACTACTCTCTACAAAATACTTTTTTACATATTTCCTCAGATGCTAAATTTTTCTGATCTCTATAATCAGAATCATAGAAAGCAATCTGATTGAACTCTACTGTGAGTTAAGAATGTTGTTCAATGTTCAAGTTCTTTAATTACTAAGTTGTTCTTTATATGCTAGTGTATGAATGGTAGGAGCTATAGGTATAAATAACTTTGCAGCAAGTGTTATTTTTGTAATTGTTTAGAAGATCAGATGTATGTTCACAGGGGCTTTTTAAATGTCTATATAAAGTAGAATCAAAGGTCAACCAATAAAAAGAGAGATTTTTTCCCCCTTATTCCCCTATGCATCCTTGCCCTTTTGTACTGTAAATTGCACAGGCTGGCATATAAATGCACAATGTCAGAGGCAAAGCACTTGCATTGAACCTATGCAAAAAAGCAGCTGGCACAGGGAAGAGAGGAAAACACTATCCAACTGCCTTCAGTGCCAAGCTGCCAATCGCATACCCCACCTCCCTGGTTCCTCATATTACAGTATTTGCCCTGTGAATAGAGAGAAAGTGCCCAAAAAAAGGGCTTTTCTTCTAACATACCAACATCTATATTCTACTTCTGAGACCAATAAACCCTCCCAGCTGCCTTTGTTAAGCAAGGACATGAGGGATGAGTAGCTGAGCCATTTGTCCCTTAAACCATGTTAGTAACAGCAGTTATTTTTGTCCCTGAGCTAATTCTACATTTTGCATATTTGGCTCTCATATGTAAAATTACTCATCCAGGACTGACTAGGTATAATGCACAAATGGAAGTAGGATTCAGACACTAATAAGTACACATTGTAATAATTTCAACCAGAGGCAGCTTGTCATAATAGGTAGGGTGATTGTGACAGTTATTTCCCTGGTTTAGGAAAGCAAGCCAGCTGGCAAGGAAGGGTGGATGCTCACACTATTGTCCACTAGAAACTCAGGAATAAAGAGGTTAAAAACCTTTGTTAGTGCTCACATCATTCAATAGGACATCAGCTGTTGTTCCACACAATGTAAATGTATCTGTGAGCATGCACATGAAGTGAGATTCAGACAGAAAAGTCATTCAATCACAAAGCTTCTTTTTTTTATTTTTTTTTGAGACAGGGTCTCCCTTTAGTCCCAGCTGGCCTGGAGCTCACTACGTAGACCAGGCTGGCCTTGAACTCACAGATATCCACCTGCCTCTGCCTCCCAAGTGCTGGGATTAAAGGTGTGCACCACCACACCCAGCTACAAAGCTTCTTAACCTGGTATCTTTATAAAAATATTCAGCTTATATTTGTCAAGGGATGTGACAACCTTGAGGTTTTCTTTAAGATCTAAGACCCCTCCAGCCATGTGTATTTGGCTATGTTTACAGTATCACATATAAGTTCCCTCTCATTGAGTGGACCTTAAGTCTAATTAGGTAGCTGTTGATTGCCCCCAAGATAAAAGTGGCACTACTGCATTGATATAGTTTGCTGTGCATGTCATTGTCGTGTCTATTAGACTGTACAGCTGGGGTTACACGATCAATTGAGGTTCTTCCTTAGCAGTCTGCATAGTGCCTTCTAAGAGTTTGAGAGCTACCCTTCAGGGGAGGTGGCTTCCACCTCAGTTCCAGCTCCATTGTTCCAAATCCTGTGTCAAAAGTAATTATTTACTATGTGCAAAATATGTATCCTTATATTTATAGACAAATATCCCAGGTACCACTCATCAAAAAAGGTTCGTTTGCAACAGAAGGAGAGTGTTACAAACTTCCAGAACTGGTCTTACACAGAGATTGTCTGTGAATTCCCCAAGCCTAAGTGCCACATCTACAATGCAACCTCTATATCTAAGGCTCATGGAACATACTGGAACAAAGGATAGATAATACATATCACAACTCTCATCAAGGAAGTTCTCTCATGCTACAGAGGGTTATGGACACAAAAGGACACAAATGTCCAAAGCATAGAAAATGAGAGTCTACAGAGTATGGGTCCTTTGGCAGATACATTTAGGACTCAGGGATCATTGCAGAAGATGGGGCAGAAAGATTTTAAGAACCAAGGAGCAGGTACAAGACCATATGGAAACAGAGTCCTACAGGTTCCTGGGATGTTTCACATATGAAACTACAACAGTGATGTTAGCATTCACAATACCCAAGCAAACTCAAGCGGTCAAAACCCAGCACAATACCCAGAACTGTGGAAATGGGCAGCAGGTTCCAATCTCAGCTGAAGACTATTGACAGTTGATTATTGCTGAGTGAGAAAGAGATGATATTCTTTTTTTTTTTATTTTTTATTTTTTGTATGTGTATGAATGTATTGTCTGCATGCAGGTCTGTGCACCCGTGTCGTGCAATGCCGCGGAGGTCAGAAGAGGGTCTCGGATTCCCCTGGAACTGGAGTTCTCCTGGAATTGGAGTTACAGACGGTTCTCAGCCGCCATGTGGGTGCTGGGGATCGAACCCGGGTCCTCTGCAAGAGCGTCGGTGCTCTTAACCGCTAGGCTATCTCTCCAGCCCCAGAGATGATATTCTTAAAGGAGGACTCTAGATGGGCTGACTAGACCTCAGTGAAAGAACTCGCACTGAGGGATGTCTGGGGACACTAACTTGATTCAATATGCCTTAAAGAAATGGGAGAATGCATTAATTACAATGGAGGTACAGGAGGGCACCACCGGGGAAGGTGTTATAAAATGATCAAGATGGTCTGTGTGGAATGTACAAAAATTTAATGAAATGTTTACAAAAAAGGAAAATGTTCAGTTTAAAAAGAGTTAAAGATAGTATGCCCAAGTTTTCAGTCTGCCACCCCACTCCAACACGGGTAACGAAAGGGCATAAAACCCATTTCCATCTGGAACATTGTCAGGCCAAAGTCACCACTAGCTCCCTTGAAGATGGTTGTACAAATATCAGAATCCCCAATACATTTACAATTGAATCCATGAAGCTGTTTTTGCTGTAAAGCATTGGTCCTTCACTTGGGCCCACAAGATCACTAAAAGTAGGCAGGAAACATGGCATCTCCACTTTCATTTTTGCCTCTGTCTCCTTTACTTTGGGTTGCCCCCTGAGTTTTGAATGATGACAGTAATCACAAAAGGGTTGTCTAGAAACCAGTGATATCTAACTGTTCTCAGCCTCTTTCTTAGTTGAAGGCACAGATAGTAACTAAGACATCTACTTGCTAGCTTTTTACGATGTCCTATTCTGCGCCCTTGTAAAATACCTAGGACTAGGGAAATGTCTCCAGAAATGTTTTCTAAATCTGCAGTCACCTTGGATTCTAGGAATAGAAGAGTCTCACTACATAGATTTCCCCTATATGAGAGTAGTTATCCTTGATGATACGGCACCCTAAGTAGGATGTCAGTTTGTCCCCTCATTTAGTAATAAATTCTTCAGTCCACCTTGAAAAATAAGGACTGAGACAAGGATTAAACAAACTCCTGTTGCCTTCTTAATTCTGCATACTACATGCCATGTTCCTATTTGAAGTCTTCCACTGTCTACAAACCTATAGCTTTCAGTACCCAAATATGAACTTTGGATCCCTGTGCCCCTTTATGTTTTTGTTCTCTCAACGTGCATTAATTTAGTCTGCCTGCTTTTCACCATCAATCATCTCTGTAATTGATGAATTAGGACAGGGGACTGAGCCTAGCTTCTTGCAGGTGTAAGAGTCTGGTCAACTGGCATAAAACTCTAACTACAGATACATAAATTCTCCTCTAACAAGGTGCTGTAACTCCCAAGATCAATCTCCAAGCCTCAACGGCAAAGCACTTACTACCTTCCTAAAGAAAAGACAATACCTCGATGAGACTAGAGACCAGCTACTGTCATGCTGCAAGTGCTAGAATTACTTCCATATCCAAGTTTTTAGCTCCCCAAAGAGCCGTTTCATAGCTCATGTCTACTTTCTGTCTGGGTTTCAATTATTTTTTCTGACTTAGCAGCACAGAATCACCTAAGAATTCACCTAATTGAATCAAAACCTTCAAGAGGGAGATAGCTTCTGGTACTCTGTCAAACTGAGTCTTTAATCATGCACAAGTTGAGAATCAGCCTAATTATAAAGATTGAAAACATGTATCTTGGACATCTTTGATAATATAAGATAGTGATACCAGTACCTTTCACAGATCCCATACAAGCTGGTGTGTTTTTCACCTTGACTTTGGAGTAACCTGAAGCACCCCTGCCTGACAATTACTGATGATCAAGGTGAAGACTGCACCTTGATTTTGAAGTCAGATAACAGAGTTCACGTTCCAAGGTCCTTACTCTTGAAAACAAATGACTCTGTAACCTATGTATTCTTCTATGAACTATGAGTGATGGTATTTATCAGTTCATTGCCAATGCCCATTTTAGTGGCAAAAATAATGTAAAAAGAAATGAATATTGACATGTATGGTCAAATACCATTTAAAGAGGAATCTTGAAATGTTTAAGAGATAATGTAAGCAAAGTGCCTTGAATATAATAGGTAAATCATAAATGGTAGTTCCCTTTCTATTTCTGGCTTTAGTAAATGAAATTACAATTATCTCAAATGACCTAATTACTGTTTTGTTACTTTGGGATGGAACTAATTTGTAAAGACTGATTGTGTAATTCTAAGAAATGAATGTTCTCCATAAAATTCAGAAGTAACTCTCCCGTCATAAAATAAGGGTACAAGACAGTAACTGGAATGCAAGCATTCTTTCAAGTATTTTCTCTGGTTCTACTGTTTTCCTAGAAGGGACGCAAAGACTTTTTTTATATAGCAAAACTGTCTATTATTCTCTCAAAACAATTAACACAAAACCTTTTGAATTCAGTGAAGGTCAGAGGATTAATAGGTTTTATCTGCAATGTGTTTGAAAAGCTAATTAAGACTATGCATACAGCAGAGGAGACTGGGAATACAATATTTAGCTTTTCTCTACATGACCAAAGTGAGCAAAGTGAATAGACAAAGACAAAGTGAATATGGAAACTTCAGACAGGAGGCAGATCCTTTGTAAAGGACTTAGAACTGAAGATACATCTCCTGTGATGGAAAATGCTTCCTTTATTTATTTAATGAATGTGTTCAGCCTGCTCTTTATCCAGGCATTATCCTGGGGGCTAAAGACTCAGCACAGGACAAAATACAATGTTTTCTCTCTCTCTTTATGTCTCCCTACCCTTCTCTCTATCTCTCTGTCCCTATCTCTCTCTCTCCCTCTCTCTCCTGTTTTCCTTTCTCTTTCTTTATATTGATAGAATCAATGTAGTTAACAAGGAAACCACATTAAAAATTAAGAAAGAATATTTTAATTGCTGTTAGAAGAGAAGAAAGGACCTATATCTTCTAAATATTATTTAACAATATTGACTTACAGGTGTTTGCCATTTGAGTATTTAGGTGGATGCATGTGCACATGAGCATAAAGACTAATGTTAAGCCTCACATGTTACTCAGGAGCTATCCACTTTGGGTTGTTGAGAGGGTGTTTGCTGAGAAGTCTAGGTTGGCCTGCCAGAGAGTTCCACGATCCTCAAATCTCTGCCAACCCAAAGATATTACAAACATGTACTAGCACACTCCTTTATGTGGACTCTAAGGACAGAATATAGATCATTGTGATTGCACAGAAAGGACTTTACCAACTGAGCTATCTGTCCAGTCTTTTTAACCAGACATAAAAATAATATCATGACAAGAAAATAAACATTTCTCTCTGTCTTTAATATTTTTACTATCACTCTTCTAGCCAAAAGTGAAGAAATATCAAGAACTTAAAGGACATTGAGACTCTTTATTTTCTGAACTCCTATTTAAATAAATATTGATATACATTTTCTTCCCTTCCTCTGAGCCTTAGCTACTATGTACTACATAAATTTATGTAATGTTTTACATGGCTGTTCCCTCCCCATGTGCTATTTTGAATCAGTCTTTTCTCTCTCTTACAATCATGGATTTAATAACTTGTACATTTTACAATGACTCAATAGGCTTCTAATATTTCTCTTTTTCTATTGTCCATCACAAACATTGACAGAGTAATGGATTATGAGCATCTACATAGTCACACGCTCCTGTCTCTACTACAGTGGATGCCAGTTTCCTGAAGAATAGAGTGTAATTACCCAGATGTACTTGCCATGCTTATGTTAGTGTCCTGCATTCAATCTTGGATCAGGATCTAGATTCCAGGCTTCA
The DNA here is from genome assembly GCA_009823505.1 of Rhizomys pruinosus. Taxonomy (NCBI): domain Eukaryota; kingdom Metazoa; phylum Chordata; class Mammalia; order Rodentia; family Spalacidae; genus Rhizomys; species Rhizomys pruinosus. Next base: position 1,685,243 of record VZQC01004854.1, read on the forward strand.
TTTCATACTGTTCAGTGCTTTTCTCTATAGCTTTTACCTAGATTTCTCCATCCTCATTCTCACAAATGTTTCATTTTCCTTAGGGAAATAATAAGTATGTTACTCAATTTTTCAAATGCACATCACCTGAAACTCAAGTTTAGCTCATCACACTAGGTCTTGGGGACGTCTGAGTTGCATACTAAGCTGAAAGCTTAAAATGTCCCTTTTTTTTCCACAAGGCATTGAAAGTTTACAGCTTCAAACTAAGAAGCAAATCTTAAAAGACAATGTCAAAGGGAAAAAAAAAAACTATGATTATAGCATTTGTAACTCTGAATCCAACATTCCTATTATTGAGCATCCAAGACAAGTAATCCAACATTTCAAGTGTTTTGATTGCAATAATGTCTAAAGAAAAGAATGTGATTCATGTGTTTACATTAGATTGTGGTAAATTAAAGCCTAGGAGCATATCTACTGCTTTAGCTTTTTATTATTTATTTATTTAGGATTAGTACAGTTCTTTTTCTTCTTTAATTCTTAGGGTGTATAATAGATATTTTAATTTATTTATTTTTATATTTTGTGTATGAGTGTTTTTGCCTGCAGGTAAGTGTACTCATGTTGTCCAATGTGCACAGAGACCAAAAGAGGACAACAGATCCTCTGAAACTGGAGTTATAGGTGGTTGTTAGCCACCCTATATGTGCTGGGAACTGAAAACAGTTCTGCTGTAAGACCAGTGCTCTTAAACTTTGAACTGTCTCTCCAGGCCACATATAATGCATGTATTAAATTGTGCTTTCCCTTAGAACAGCAGAACTTATTTCCCTTATTAAACAATAAATTTAAAAATATTTTAGTATGTTTATTTTATGTCCATGAGTTATTACTAGCATGTAGGTAAAGGCACCTATGTTATGCAATGTCCATGAAGGTCAAAGGAGGGCATTTGACCCCTAGAAATGGAATTATGGACAGGTGTGAGTCTCCATGTGGGTGCTGGGAAGTTAACCCAGGTCCTTTGGAAGAGCACCCAGTGTTCTTAACCCCTGACCAATCTTTCCAGCCCCTGAAACAATAAATTTATACCTAGCACCCAACCTCTCCCAACCCCTTTCCCTGTTCTCCCCATTCTCTCATAAGCACCATTCTGCTTTCAACCTTATTCCAGTCAAATTCTTTTAGACTCCCATGGCAAGTGAAATTTTGCAGTATGCTTATTTCTGTGCTTCATTTACTTTTTCCTAATATAATGTTTTTCATGTCCACCAGTATTGCTGCAAATGATAGATTTCATGCTTTAAAGTATACGAAAACAGGAGAGTTCTGAAATCAGCAGTGGATTACTCTGGCTAGGGGATCCAAGCCCCCGGGTAAAGGCTTTTTGCCTATAAACTGTGATACCTGCAAGAAGAGTGGTGGTAAGGCTCTGCTGTTGAAGACCTGGTGTAATCATGGGAAAGATGTTTTGAGACCTCACTTGCAAGTGTACAGTTGGCCTCTGGAATGCCAGAGAGTGTTACCAAATGCCACTAAAAGAATAAAGCAAATGTTGGTCTCCTTGAGTCAAGTAAGCCTCCTCCGTCAGCATCAGCTACACTTCACCTGCCTGGAAATACTCTGCAGCAGTGGCAGCCATATGTCTGTATATCCCAAAGTGAATTGGCTATTAGCTTTCTCCTTGGAGGAATAATTCACAGCTGATGCCACAAGCTTGTGTCCTCTAGTGGTTAGGAGACATTATAAGTCATAATAGGAATTTGTCATCTTTTACAGAAAAGCTACAGTTTGTGGATTAGCATACCATCTAAACATCAGACACTGGCTTGTCAATGTATTTCTAATGTGTTGATTTCATTTTCTTTGGTTGCTTTCCGGGAATAAGGATTGTTGGATTGTATAGTATGCTTGTTTTTTTTTGTTTTTTTTTTTTCTTAATTTTGAGGAACTGCTATATAGTTCTTCATATTTACAGATTCATCAACAATGTATATGAGTTCTTTATATACATCCTCACCAACATTTGTTATTTTAGTTTGTGTGCGTGTGTTTAATAATAGTTATTCTCACTAGTGAGAAATAGTGTCTCATTGGGATTTGAGTTTGAATTTCCCTGAAGATTAAAGTTATTGAGAATTTCCCAGTATGTGTCTTCCTTTTGTGTGTAAACTAGTTTGAAAAATTCATTTTGATGAAGTAAATATCTAAAATACTCAGTGGAAAATAAGGGGTATTCCAAATATTTTATATTAGCAAATAAAACCATTATTACTCACAATTTACACAAGGAATAATTTAAAAAAGTTGAAGTTAATTGTTCAAGTTTGTTAAACAAGACTAGGTCTAACAAAATACATTTTTAGAAAAGCTCATCCAGGTTTATAGGCCAAATTTATTTGGGAAGTTAAGGAAGGAAGATTCTAAGTTCAATATTTTCCTGGACTACAGAGTGAGTTTAGTACCAGCAACTGTATGAAGTTCTGTCCCAAAATGAAAGGTACAAACATGGATTGAGATAGTCAGTTTAGGGAGCACTTGCACTTAGTTCTCAAATGTAATTCCCTCTAATTATCATTTGTTTATCTTAATGAAGTCAGTGATAATAGATTATAAAACCACAGATTTCCTTCAAAGATATAGACTATAAAGAGAGATAATGTATTTTCAAAGGCTGTTGGGAAAAAATAGAAAAAAAATTTTAACAGTGAAGCAAGGAATTATGGCCTCTATATGTTGCCTGATCCTTGTCTTTATTTAGAGAGCTGTTCTCCATAGATTCTCCATTGAAAATATGTCAGGAACTGCACATAGGTAAAGGAATTAGTAATCAAAAATAATCAGTGTTCCTCTTGATTTTTATAATATGAAATGCATCTTATAACTAAGAAGTTAAGAACATATGTGTATCATCTGGCCATAAATCTGGAACCTTCACCTTCTGTGAGAAGGATCTTAACAGTCTATAAATACCCATTTCTACCAATACAAATGGCTGCCTCCTAAATCAGCTTCTTGCAAGATAAACTTTAGGGAATATTCCTCCATCTCCCTGGTTACCTGGCTTTTTGAATAAAGTCACTTTTCTTGCTTCAACAACTTGTCTCTAGGCTTAATTGGCTTGTCATGTGGTGAGCAGATGAACTTGAGTCCAGTAACAACAGGAATAAATTATGGATTACCATGTGATGTGAAGGAGAGTAGGATCTTTCTAACTATAATTACTAGGAAAGCTAATAATTGTAGCAGCAGTATAAGTTGTTATGTTATGTCTAATTTGTCTTGGGCTGTCTCACTGTGTTTATTAGTACTGTGGAGAGATAAACATGTTGTTAATTTTATATTCCATTTATAAGATTTCATCTTTTCACATTAAAACTCAAACAGAAAAGCAAGTCTAAATTCAAGAAAAACTTTCAAAAGTCATTTGGACTTAAATTTCCTGTTTTTGTTTTTGGTTTTTTGTGTGTGTGTGTATATGAATGTACTGTCTGCATGTAGATTTGTGCACCCGTGTTGTGCAGTGCTGCAGATGTCAGAAGAATGCATTGGATTCCCCTGTAACTGGAGTCAAAGATGGTTCTCAGCCACCATGTGGGTGCTGGGGTTCAAACCCAGGTCCTGTGCAAGAGCAGTCAGTGCTCTTAACCACTAGGCCATCTCTCCAGCCCCTTAAGTTTCCTGTTTTATTTAAATAAGGGAAAATGACCTCCCTGTAGGGATCTTCTGTAGTACTGGTGGAGTTTGGTGGTGTGGATTTATTATGGGCTTTTCCCATGTTCCTATTTTTTTCTTTGTGGCTTCAGCCTGTGGGTTTATCTTTTTATTTGGATTCTGGTGGTAGTCTCAAATGTTATTATGGAGGATTGGTTGGTCACTCACTGTGCTTCCTGCCATTCAGTTCCTCTAAGTTGGCTGTGCAACCTAGAATCACTAACACTGCGCCTACTGGATCCTCTGAACCACAACTCCACCAGCTTACTGGATCATCTGCACCACTACTCAGTTGTGTGTGTGTGGGGGGGTGTTGCTCTCTTGGCCCACACACTGGCCCACCTGAGCATGAGCTGGGCTCCAGCCAGCTGGCTTAGAGAGGCTGGGTGATGACTCCAAAGCTGGAGTAAAGAGCTGAACAGAGACTTCAACAGTGAGGAAGTAAAGATGGCTGAGAAACATCTTAAAAAGTGTTCAACATTATTAAAAGTTAAGGAAATACAAATTAAAACCACTCTAAGATATCATCTCACTCCTATAAGACTGGCTAAGATCAAGAAAAGAAAAGACATCAAATGCTGGAGAGGTTGTGGGGAAAGGGGTACACTCATCTACTGCTGGTGGGAATGTAAACTTGTGCAACCACTGTGGAAAGCAGTGTGGAGAACCCTTAAAAGTCTCAAAATGAGCCTGCCACCTGACTCAGCCATACCACTCCTGGGTATATACCCAGAAGACTCATCTTACTGCAAAGGCACATGAACATCTATATTTATTGTGGGCTCTTTTCACAATAGTGAAGAGTTGGAACCAACCCAAATGCCCCTCAACTGACAAGTGCATAACAAAAATGTGGTACATCTACACAATGGAGTTCTATGCAGCAGTTAAGAAAGATGACATCATGAACTTTGCAGGTAAATGGATGGAACTGGCAGCCATTATGCTAAGTGAAGTAACACAGTCCCCCCAAAAAACAAACGGGGAATGCTTTCTTCACTTGTGGATGCTAGTACCAAATCCCCCAATTGAAAGGCAAACTGAGCAGCATTATTGTTATATTTCTTTCTACTTGAAAGCAACTGTGATGTTATAATGTAAATCCCTTAATAAGCCCTTACTTTCAGACATGGTAATTAATGTATATGGGCAGAAGGTATATATTCATATTTTTGAGTAATATAATATTAAAGGGAAAAATGTGAAGTCATAAACATATATCAGAGTTAATATACAGCTTATTCCTGGAGGACATAATTCTGGTACATATATGATGTTTATATAGGCATATTTTAGAGCAATACAATGGGGGAGGGAACCATGTTAACCATAAGGACTGGGTCAAAGAACAGACTGACATAGTTAAATTCTGCCAATAAACCATTGCAGAGTTCATAACTTTAAAACGGCTGAGAGGCTGGGCGTGGTGGCACACACCTTTAATCCCAGCACTGGGGAAGCAGAGGCAGACAGATCTTTGTGAGTTCAAGGCCAACCTGGTCTACAGAGTGAGTTCCAGGACAGCTGGGGCTACAGGGAGACCCTGTCTCGAAAAGACAAAAAAAAAAAAAAAAGACTGAGAGAAAGTTGCAGGACATGTATGACGAAATGCATGATCTGGGATGGGGGGAAGGGGAATATGTCCAAATTGAACTGAAAAATGATATCTGAAATACATAAAACATTAATAAAAATGTTATAAAAATAATAAATACAATTTTAAAAAAGAAAAATAGAAAAAAACAAATAAGCAAAAATGGGAGTTATTTCTACTTTTATTTATAAAAAATTAAATTGTGTTAATATTTTCTGGTTACATTGACAAATCCATTTTCTTTTGTATGTCATATTTTAAATGGTAAGCATTTATGAACATTTATGATAGAAAATTTTTTCCAAAAGAAATTTTATGACAGTTGAGTTTCCTCAAACAAAATATTCTTGATAAAATTATCTATTTCCCTTTAATTGTCTTGGAATTATAACTATATTGTTTTTTATTGTACTTATATGGAGGTTTGTACTTATATGGAGGTTTGAGTAATGATCATTTAGGTTAGAAATTAGAAAATCTATAAAAAAAAAGAAATTAGAAAATCTATACATAAAAACTTGAAGGAAACAGGAACTATTTAAATCTTGTAGCATAATGGCAGAATCACTGAGTTCTCAGGTATCCCCAGATTGTTGGACTGAAATATTTTAAAAATTCGACCTTGCTTTCTTACTTCCCCTCCTTTAATCCTATGTGGTACCATGGTGTTCAAGGTACACTGTCACCGGTGTACAGATGATAATCAGCACTTCTATTCATGCCCAAATTCACCATCTAAGAAAGAGAACATCTTCCTTTTGTTCTTTGTGAAAAGCCCACAGACAATGCTCTGGCCCAACCTGAGTCATGTCCATACCCATGGACAGAGGTGGTATGAAATCAGTATCAATTTCAACTCCATTTCCACCAAATGGACTTTAAGGGAAAATTCATTCATTAAATGCATGGAGATGGGACCTGAAGAGATGGCTCAGCAGCTAAGAGCACTGTCTACTCTTGAGGAGGACCTAGGTTCAATTGCTAGCACCAACATGGTGGCTAACAACATTCCATAACTATAGTTCTGGGGGATTCAATGCCCTCTTTTTGCCTTCATGGCCATTGCATGCATAGATGCACTTGCATACATGCAGGCAAAACACTCATACACATATGATATTTTTAATTTATATGATGAGAAGAAATGAAAGTTGAGGAGGAAAAAGTAATAACTGTCCTTTGTCAAATTCTGTTGATTCTTTAGGCATTAGTTCTTAGTAATTAGTTTTTAGGCATTGGGTTTATTATGGAAGATTTGAGCCATTGGTTCCTGATATTTCTACAACCTATTTGTCTAGATTCAAAGACACCATAGAAACTTGATGCACACTACTGCTAATGCATCAAAGTAAGAGAAAACTGTTTCAGCCTGCAGTTTTTATTTCCTTCCAACCTAAATTTTCTTTCCTATTACTGATCAGTTATTCCACCCTGCTACTTTCCTACTGACATTCACACATGCATGCTCTCTTATTTTTCAAAGAGAACATTTTTGAACCAAGTTGAAATCCTAGCTTTTTACATATGCATTTTACTTTTTACACATACTCTAAAAATAAGAAAACTAACTCATACATTAATTTTCTTCCTGTCTGTGGTTTCTTAAAAATGATTTCTTCATTAAAAACTTCACACATTGATTATACCTGTCATTTTGATAACATTTAAGTAAAGCTAAAATTGGGTTGCAACAGTAAATTAAAACTTGCACATACTTGTAAAATCCAAGTGCTGAAATTGAGAGTTCTGGTAGAAATAGAAGCAATTTGTTCAAATAACAAATGATTAGAAATGGAAAGGATGTGAGCATGTACTGTAGTTAATAGCCTTGCTCTAGGAGAAAGGCTGCTTTGCTATAATCTGTAAACTTCAGTTCATGAATATTATTTTACACTTGGGAAGTAGATTTTACTCTGAGAGAGAAGTCTCTGTAAAGGGAGATGTGACTTGAACAACATCAATGACTATAGATCAGATAAGAATCTCACAAAAATAAGATGTGAAAAAGAGGAGAGGGTATTGTTGGAAGAAGTGTCCAAGCAAGTCTGAGGGTAATGAGAGAAGAGAATGGGGAGTTAAAATAATTAAAGTTCTTTATACACACATATATGAAACTAAGTATTTTAAATGGGGAACAAAGAAATAAGCTTTGTCACTTTTGAAAGCTGTTGGAATTTTCAGGGTTTCTATTCCTGCTAAAGCCTGTCCTTCCTTTGGAGTCAAGTTGTGATGGTGCTCAAGCTAAGTGCTTCTTAATAAGACTGAAAGGACATTCCAAACAAAGTGTATTTCAAAGGAGAAGGTGACAGAATTTAATATAGGAATAAGAAGGGAAAATATGGGATTGCATGGGTGACTAGAATAAAAGAAATTGTGATATCAACAGTTGAAAGGAAAAGAGACAGGGGCTATAGAGGTGGCTCAGCAGTTAAGCACACTGGCAGTTCTTGCAGAAGACCCACGTTCAAATTCTAGGACTCACATATCAGCTAACAACCACCTGCAACTCCAGTTCCAGGAGACCCAACACTCTTTGGCCTCTGTAGGCACTGCACAACATGTGTGCACTTACACACATGCAAGCATAACACTCATGAGCATAAAAAATAAATAGAGTAAAAAGGAGCAAAGAGACTAATGTAGGGAAAACATTCAAGTGTGTGTGTGTGTGTGTGTTTGTGTGTGTGTGTGTTTAAAGTCTTTTAAGAACTTTGAGATGTGATGAATATTTAAATGGAGATGGTGGCTAATCTATTGGACACATAGAGTTGGACTTCAACCCTAGTGACAGACTTTTGGAAGTTATTATCATAAAGATGGAATTTAAACCATGTGAGACCTATGAGGTCACCAAGAAAGGGAGCATGCAGAGAGACATTAATAGAATCTAGAAATATGCTGTCAACAGCAGGAAATATATGACACGTTGAATGTTTCTGGGAATGGCCAGGATTAAGAGGCAGAGAGAATATGAGAATATAAAGGGATGAAGGATGTTATTGGATTTGATGCTCAGAGGACAGGATCTCTAAGTTTTAAAGGAAGAAGAATTGTTAAAAGGGCAATTAAGGAAGACTGACTATAGTGGTGTCTGAAAGGGGAGAATTAGCTATTGGGATTCCATTGCTAAAAAGGTAGTGCCATCTTCACAAGCTCTTTCTCCTTTTACCTTACAGGTTTCCAGAGGTCCTAGCACAGGTGAGACAGAATAGAGCAGTAGCAAGTAGTCCATTAAATTCCACACAACTTTGGTACAGGTGCATACTTCTAGAAAGGAGAAGCCCAAATATTTCATAATATTCTATTGTTAGCCTTGTTTCCCATGGTTATTGCCATCGTGTATTTGTTGTCTCTGTTCTCTGCTTCATAGAACTTGAATATGTAATGACATTAATATCAGTATAGAGTCCTTGAGCACAAGGCAGTGTATGTGCATGTTTCCTAATGGATTTTATCCACGTTTTTTCACAGTTTGACTTCATATTATAAAATTAAGGTAGTTAGTAGGATATGACTAAAATAACAGATATGTTTTAATGATGCAATTTTTAAAAGGCTTCCCTTAATTACAGAAATACTATTGGTGCTCCTCAAAGCTCTCTTCAATTACTTAACAAAAGACATGTATCTGAGAATACTAATCATAATTATTTTTCTACCTAGAACTTTATGTCTTCTGAAAGCTTGTTTTCTTTTCTGCTATTGCATCACTAATTACTAAACTTTCCCCATACTGTAAACTTACTGTCACTGGGGCTTCCCCACTAAGATGTCACAAGATGATTCTGCACCCTGAGAATAATCACTTATTATTCCATACAGACATTCTGTTTTTTTCATAATACCCTTGGTTTATTCAGACATCTATAAGACATAAATCTGATTAGAATCAAAGAAGCCGTCTAAAGGTGGAGTAAGTAGTCAGGAGTGAAAAGGCATTTATGCTCTATGCAGTGAACTTGTGATGGCTTCATTCCTGAGAATCAATTATTGACCATATCCTTGTATTCCTTTTTAATAATTAACCTGCTAGTAGAGTTATAAAAAAGCCAAGTTTAAGATAACTAAAACAATGAAAGAACAGTTTCTTTCAATGGTTTAATATAGACATCAATTTCATTTATCCAGATTAATCCCCTTCCCCCAAAATGAACAGAATCTTGAGTATCCATTTTCATGAAGGCTCAATTTCCTTGTTTGTACACTTCCAACTGCAACTGCACTGTCTTAGAGAACTTCCTAATGCTGACTGTAGTGACTCACAGATGAGATCTCCGAAATGAGGAATGTGGAAGAAGGAGGATTACAGTGATTCAAGGGTAGTCTGTTTGAGTGGGACCTTGTATCACAAACAATGACTAAATAGGTGTCTATTTCATCTGCAGCATATAATAACATCTTCTATCTCCCACCATAGACTGCTATTTTATGGGGAATATAACGATTAAGGCTAAATTCAAACAGGAAAGTTCACAAAGGTTATTAATGTGTATTTAAATGTCCACATTTCCTCATTTCTGAAACTCTTTTAAACCATGTTGGGTTTTTTTGTACAGCAGGAGATAAATTTGTGAGAAAAGCTATCCTCCTCTCACATGATGAAAATAATAAAGGTATTTTTAAAACTTTACATGAGCATATTGGATATGCTCATGTAAAGACATATGCTTTTTCTGACAAAATTATATTTGCACAAATAAATATATCAGGGAAGCTTCTTTTAATTATATACAAATGTAAAATTATTAATGGCATGCTATCTTCTGTGTGACTTCCTTTGACTCTAATAACTAAGAAAAAACTCTTATGAAAAAACAGTTTCAAAAGCAAAAGAGATGATCTTATGTCTGCTGTGAAGAAATTGCAAAGAGCTCTTCAAAGCAATACATTCCCTGAAAAGAATTCCTTGAAATTTCTCAATGATAAAACAGGCTAATGAAGAGAAATAAAATAGCAAAAAGCTTTAAGTTTGTACAAAATTTAATATGATTATTCCCTAACGAAACTGAAAATATTTTATGGAAATAAAGATGACTGCATCCTTTAAAATGACACAGATACCATGCTCTCTACATTGTAGTGACTTCTCATGATCAGTTCCATACCACAAGCATATACCAATATGCAGATCTATGAAGATAGTGCCACTTAGTCAACCATCCTTAAATAATACTGCTAAAATGTTCCACAATCTTATGTGGATTATCAAAAAGAATATTAAGATATGGCTTTTTCTGAAATTAAGACTTCCAAATGAGAATATATCTATGTATCTATATATCTATATCTATAAATGATTGGACCTTTAGATTTATCACCAGAGCCACCTAATCTTGTATATTTTAAAAATGCATGTCTCTCATTATAAGGCAATCTACATAGACTATTCCTCATAACATGAAAACATCAACATTTTATTACTGGAGCAGCTGTGGCTTTATCTATTCTCAAGATTTTCCTTTTATCCATGTACTTGTCAAACAATGAATTCTAAATGTTCTCTTAGACTTCCACATATATGCTCTGTCCCTGGGAGCAGCAATGTCACATTCTGTTTGTGCTCATCAGATCCTGACGACATTGCTCTGTCACACATACACTACTCAATACAAAGCCACAAACCCCTCTTTCACATTTTTAAAAATTTTATATCCATTTGTTACCTCATTGCAATACCATTACCTATTCATCTCAATGACTGACCTTATAACTTTCATTTTTGTACCACACTTCTAAGTAATAGCTATAAAGTCAGGTGGTTATTTTGCTTCTTAGAACATCTTAATGCCATATTCTTTGTTTTTCCTTTAGGTTTTCTGCCCATTCTTTCCAGGCTTCCATGGGAAATATCCCCTGTAGACTGAAATATTTGAATACTTGGCCACCAGCTGGTGCTATTTGGAAGGTCATATAATCCTGAAGAAGTTTGGTCTTGCTGGAGGAAGCATGCCACTGGGGGCAGACTTGGAGAGTTCACAGTCTTGCCCCACTTCCAGTTCACTGTCTTTACTTCTGTTTGAGGTTGAAGATGTGCTATCTCAGCCTCTGGCTCCAGCTACTATGCCTGTTACTTGCTGCCATGCCTCTTCTGCCATAATGGACTCTTCCTCTGGACCTACAAACTCAAATAAACTGCTCCTTCTAACAGAACACTTGGTTATGGTGTGTTATTACTGCAAAATAACTAATACAACCACTTTTGCTTTGTTTCCCACAGTTTAATCTCTCGATGCTGTAGGTCTCTAGGTCTTAATTATAGATTTTATCACTTTTTACTTTTTATATTGTGTCTCTGACTAATCATATTCATCCCCAAGGTGTTAATATAATTGGTAACCATAACTATATTTAAAGACTTCACACAGAATTTTCCATTTTTCATTTAGTCAAATTTAAACAGATTCACAAATTCTTGAATTTTTGACTACTCATAGAAACCACACATATAATCATTATTTACACATACCATATTCACATGTGACACAATGGCACAATGGTAGACACATCAATTGCTAGACCCATTTAATACATCAAAACTCAATTTAAATGCTGTCTCTCAAGCTGGGAGCGTGGTTCAGCGGTAGAGCATAAACTTAAGTTCTGAACCTCAGAAACACACACACACACACACACACACACAAACACACACACACAAAATAAAGTAAAATTAACTGTCTCACAGAGGGACCTGCTCTATCTTACCTGTTTAATGTCCTCCAGCCACATCCACTAATTATTTCAAACATTCTCAACTTATTTCCTCCACTGTCCTCACTCTAAGTTGTACTAATTGGGTGCATGTCTCCTTACTACGTGTCTCTCTCTTTGAGGTGCAAGCTCCATTGGGATGAATCTTGTGTCTGCTTACCTGAATGCATTCTCTGCAAGAGTGCATATAATCATGGAAGAATTAGTATATCCCTATTAGCTGGTTACTTCAAAAAAATCATTAGAGTTTATTCAGTCTTTTTTGCATTTTGGACTTGTGTCAGGTAATTGTAGAAAAATAAATACTGAGGGAAGTGTAATGATGAAATGGCATTTTATATCATTAACACCTATCATTTATGTCAAAACTATTTTGATAAGTAATTAGCTTACAGACATACAATGAAAATAAATTTATTTTCAAATTGCTTATGACTCACAACTCCAAACTGCCCCACCAGAAACAGGTGGACCATCTTCATGAGAACAGGAGCTTGAATCTGGTCAAGCAGTTGGGCACAGAGACCTCTATCAATGTCTTGACCAGAAAATGGGAATGCCGTTGGTTCTGTCCTGGCCAGAGATGAGAAACTCCATAAGTATTTAGGAGCTCTGTTTTGTGGTCTGTTTTCTTGTTATGTTTCTCTATTACAGAACAAAGTGCACAGTTGCCTATAAACTATCCATGAGGTTGTGAATGGAACTGCAGTCCAGATTACTAGGATGGAGAGGTACATAGACGCCTGAAGAACCAACTAGACTAACCAGCTCACCCTCATGACTCAACATAACAAGTCTTCTTAACCTCTGGATAATGAAGCTGAATGACAATTCACTTCTTAGGACCTTCTCTTGCTGAACAGGAAGTTCACCTCCTTCCTTTCTCTTAAGCGATTAACTATGAACCTTAAGTAAACTCCTTTATGAAAACACACTTTCTCATACTCTGAAATTCATTCTCCATGTTCATGAGACAAAGAACCCTCCAGCCACTGGCCAGGGTTGGCGTTGGTGACTGTTGAACTTTTGGAAGTGCAGCACCCAGAGCTATGCTCATACAAAGTAAGAAAGCCTCTGTAGCTCTCAAAGACCCCTGGTTTGCCTGTATAAATTTACTGTTGAACTTAATTCTTTACTTGCCCATGTATTTTACCTAGTTATAATTGCTTTGTTAAGACAAAACAATATGAAACTCTGTTTTAAGCATTATAATCATCTTGAAGTATTTGGAAAATTATTTATTTAAGGACATTTCTTTGGGAAATGAAGAAAGAATATTCATGCTTCTTTTAGCTGCAGTTTAGGTAAAGAACATAAACTACATATAAGTCTGTTTGTGAGTACTTTACATTCTAAAATTTGATCCAGTTCTTAGACTGAGTTGTCATTTCATCTTGTTAGAGGACAAAATGACACAGTTAATCACTGTACAATTCAGGTCTTCAAAAACCTTCTTGAAACAGGTACCTGGATTCTTGTCCTTGGCTAGAAACAAAAAATGCCCTTAGTTCTACATGAATTGTATCTCTTCATTTCTGAAATCACCATATTATATATGCTCTGTACAGATTCATCTGTATTCTCACCTTCTTCCATGTGGAGAAAATGGGATATCAAAAATAAATCAGGAACTCATTTGCAACTAGGATTCACTTTGAAGACTTACTAAAACCTACTTTGTAGGTGCACAAAATTGATAAACAGAAACAGATTGGAAAACCAGCTACTAAAGTGCCATTAAGTGCAGGGGTCTTTCTATGTGTGGTCAGTACTGTGCCTTTGTGGGCAGACAGTTGGTTCCCATTCTTTCCCTTCTACCCTTCATTCTGTATAGCCCTGGATTCCTGTGTGCAGTCTCTTTTCCTTTAATTTGATTGTGTGTAACTAGTACTAAACCCAATGTGAATCATAGGATATGTTTCCAAGTTTTAATTTTCCTTGTTAGTTGCTTTTCTTTTCTTTTCATGGTGTTTCTTCAAGTAAAATTGTACCTTCTAACAGGTATTGAAAAATACCCTGTTAGATATTTTTTTAATTATTATTATTTTTTTTAAATGATGATTTTAAAGTGGCAGATTTTTCAAACATGTAATGTAAAATGTCAACTATCATTAACCTTGACGTGTCCATTGGTTTCTCCTTCAGTGGTTGAGTGCTAGCATTGCAGATAATGACACTGGGATAGATGATTCTGTTTCCTATATTGCATGATCTCACTGTGACAAGACTGACACTAATGTCACAGGTTGCCATGGCATGAAATTTCAGGGCTTCCTACTACTCCTATATATAAATGCATTCTGACTTTCAATCAAAAGGTTTAACCAGCCAGGTGTGGTGGTGCATGCCTTTAATCCTAGCACTTGGGAGGCAGAGGCAGGCTAATCCTTTGTGAGTTCAAGGCCAGCCTGGTCTACAAAGCCAAAAAGAAAAAAAAGGTTTAACCAAAAACACAAACAAACAAAAACACATAGATGCTATCACATTCACACACACACACACACACACACACACACACACACACACACACACACACCAGACTCTGAATGCTGGAGGAAGTATGTCATTGGGGACGGGCTTAGTGAGTAAGCCTTGCAGTCTCCAGTCTCTCTCTCTCTCTTGATTTCCTGTGCTCATTGCGAGATGTGAACCTCAGCTTTCTGCTCCAGCCCAGGCCAGGCCACCATGCCTCCTGCCACAATGGACTCTGATTCCCTGGAACTGTCAATCAGAAGCTCAAATAAACTCTTCCTTTTATAAGTTCCCTTGGTCATGGTAGTTTATCACAGCAACAGAAAAGTGACTAATATAATCACTATTTGAAATTTGTCCAAATACTCTTTTCTGATTTTACATTCTAAAAATGCATCAATAAAAAAAATTGCAAAAAAAAATGCTTGGAGGATTACAGCTCAGAACTGTCTCCTGCAACTCCATTAGCAAAGCTGTGAGTCTAAGAAACAACACCTTGTCTTTGCCACTCAGATCTGCACCTGTCCCAGTCCATTGACACAATGAACCAGTTTCTTGGTATCATTATTTGATCAAAACTATATGTCTCCTTTCTTATGGTAAGATATATGTATCACCAGAAAATAGTTTTAAAATAAAATTAAGGAGAATTCAAACAATATAATAAATGTACAACAGTGCATCATTGGTGATGGAATTCAGCATGCAGTTCATGCCTTATCAATTCCCAGACTCAAGAACACCTGCTGTCTCTTCCTGTTTGTTTTTTAAGCCATATGCCACTCTTGGTCTTGTACATTTTTACTCCATTTTTATATAATATTGGGACTATTCTGTTACTCCTGTTGGCTACTTAGTGTAGTCATTATCTAGCTTGTTGTACTATAGTCTTCTTTTAAGGTACCTTTACTATCACCTTTGCTTCCACATAAGCCTTTATTCCTACTGCTCCCTAGGAAGAAAACAATTTTGCTAATGCCATCTAGTCCAGCCTCCACCACCTGCACCCCCAGAAGATATCCCAACCTGAAGTTCTCCTCAGGTGCTTCCTCACTGAAGCCTATCTACTGCTTCCTATTCCAGAACATTGTTTTCAGTTCACCATTATACAAGGACAGTCTAGAAATCTCATTTACTTTACATTGTTAATATCTGAGAAGAATGTTTCTATTTTTATTAAATATTTCCTTTCCTGGGGGATTCACACTTTAATAGAAGATGATTCCTACATCAATCAAAAGAATAGAATGACTCTAAGCAAAATTTCAACCATTATTGACACTGCAGAGGAAATATCTATGATGAAAATGTGTGTCACCAAGCCATAATATTTAAGATGACAGTTTTCTATATAAACTCAGGATCTTTCATGTTTATGTACTTGCATGTATAAAAATTAACTAAATTTACAGCAGAAAGCAAAGCTGTTAAATAGATGAATAATGTATTTCTCAAGGGGAAGAGTTGTATCCTCAGTGTCTTATCTTTACAGTGATCTGTTATACCTATAGATTTTGTCACTTCAAAACATCTTCATTAAGGGATCAGTGGTTAAAATCACTAGTATTCTTGCAGAAGACCTATGTTCAAATCCCAGCACCCACCTGGAGGCAACGACCATCCTTAGCTTCAGTTCCAGGGGATCTACCACCCTCTTCTATCCTCTGTGGACATTGCACAACACAGGTGCATGTACACATGCAGGCAATACATTCATACATATAAAATAAAAATAATAAGTAAAAATATTTTAAATGTCTTAAGATGACGAACAATTTTATTAACTTTATTAAGAGATCTTGATGACTTTATCTTCCTGATCTTCTTTTTCCTGAAAATACACTTTACAAAACTTGGTATTATGAATTGTTTATCTGCCCCTTGAGAATGAATCCTTGTAAAGTGCACTTCCAATTTTATCACTCCAGGGTGGCCTTTTCTCAAAGATCTGATACTTATACCTTTTGATTGTAAGCATAAAGGAAGATTTCACACTTTCTCTGGGAAGGTAGATCAAGACCTCATTCCACCTTGTTAAATAGCTGTCTCTCTCATGATCATGCAACAACGTTTGCCTCTCCTTTGAGGGAAATTACTGTACACAAATGAATTTTAATCCTCCCAGGCCTTACATACTCACCTGTTTTCTGTTTCAACATTTATTTGAAGTAGGATATTTTTTTCCCTCTTCCATGTATTACAGGTAGCCTTGGCAATGTCCTCCTTGTCCATTTAACTATCTACCATATTTGCCTTGGCATTCTACACAGGTGTATATAAGTACGTATATACAATTTGCCTATGGATGCACCAAGATTGGTCATGAACTGTCTACACTGAACATGGTCGAAAGAGGCAGAGAAAGAACCATACCTTTTTTCTTCACATCAATAGCCGTTTCCTTCTCACTTTTCTTTTTGGTTTCTTCTTTTTCTACTGATAAAATATAAAAGTTATGAGCTTTTATTTAATTCTTGTACATTTCAGAACACACATAACTATATTAAAGCATCCAATTCCTCTTGTATAGAGGAATTATAAGTCAGAGCCCTAAGTGGTTAAATATCTGATGAACACCTTCCAAACACATTCATAGATTAGGTTGGGTGTGTTTTCTGCCAAGAAGGGGCAGAACTTGCCAAGGAAAGGAAATCTTTAATAAAGATAGAAAATTAAATGACACAATTAATTACGTCAATATTCAGTAGTTTTCCACAAATATTTTAAGATTCAGATAGATTTTCAGGAAGCTTATTAAAATTCTAAAATCTTTCAAACTCATTTTAGGATATCAGAATTATCAGTAAAAAAATAGCTAAAGAGAAAGAATAACAATGATTTAACAAATGATTCAATAATGTGGCCTTTTGATAGATAATTTTAAACATATTTGATTTATTATTATTTTATGTGTATGAGTATATTGCCTGAATATATGTAAATGGACCTGTGTCATGCCATGTCCATGGAGATCTGAAGAGGGCACTGGATTCCCTGGAACTGGAGTTACAATCGTTGGCCACCATATGGGTGCCAGGATTCAAGCCTAGTTCCTCTGCAGGAGCAGCCAGTGCTCTTAAGCACTGAGCCATCTCTCTAAGCACATTGATAGATATTTTAATAAAATTATTATTTTATGTGTATGAGTATATTGCCTGTATATATGAAAATTATAATCTTCATTATACATATGTAAAATAGCAGATTATGATGAGCAGTCATTTTTAAAACTGAAAAAAGATAATCACACAGTAGTAACTTTAAGGAGGATTTGTAGGGCCTTCTGTAGAGGCACAGTAATATTTAAACTCTGGAGACAGAGGCAGGGGATCAGTCATGAGTTCTAGGCCAACATGAACTAGAGAGAAAAATTCTGTCTTTAAAAAAATAAGTAAATAAATGCTTTTAAATATTTAATTTTAACTTTATTTGTCATTTTTAAAAGTATCAAGCAATGACAATTAAACAAGAGAATTTCTTTCTTAACAATAGTGCCAGGCTTGGTGGCGCGCGCCTTTAATCCTAGCACTCTGGAGACAGAGGCAGGCGGATCTTTGTGAGTTCAAGGCCAGCCTGGTCTACAGAGTGAGTTCCAGGACAGCTGGGGCTACAGGAAGACCCTGTCTCAAAAAAGCAAAAAAATAAATAAAAATAAAAATAAAAAACAATAGCTTTGCCAGCAGCTTTATAAATTGATACTATTTGAACTTAGACTTAAGTTTAGATCGTTTTTTACCTTTCTTTTTGGTTTCAGAAGTAACTTTCTTGTCAGCTTTCTTCTCCTCTTCTTTTTCTAGAAAATACATTTAAAATATTCTCATTAGGAAAATTTAGCAATAAATGAAAGCCACAAGGAAAGGAAGGTTTATTGTTATGTTGGTTACCCCCAGGTAACCAACATTACCCCCAGGTAAATTTAAGGCCCTTGAGGAGTCATTTAGCCTCTGGAGGCAACATTTGCCTCATTTGTAAAATATCAAGAACTCCCCCAAAGCTAGACAATATTTTTCAACCTCTCTGAATAATTCCGTGATCAGCTCACAATAAATAATTTTATGGGCTGTTAAAACTGTTTATAAATCACAAACAAGATACTTTGAGCTTTCTGAATTAGTTACCTGTTGAATTCTAAACTATAATATATAAATAATATATAAAATGAAAATGCAATTTCTTAGAAACACACAGGAAAGTAATCTGATAATTAAATTTTGTGTTTTCTGAATATGCCTACTTCATTAGAAACAATATACTAGGCCATTAACAGTATCTAATTTGAATTAGGTTTGTTTGATTGCTGTTTGTGCGTATAGCTCTGGCTTTTGTCAATAGGCATTTGGAGCCAGTGATGTTTGTCTGGAAATGTGTCAGGAATATAATTCCGCTTCCCTTTCTGATTGGTTCTTTCAAGGAGAATACTCAGCTACACTCAGACATCTGCCATGTACAACCATGTGTGTGGGTCTCCTATGCTTCCTGAGGAAGACTTGGTCTGACTGGGGCCAAGAGGAAATGTCAAGGGCTATCTAGCTACAAGCTTGTAACACTTGGACATCTCTGCACACTTTTCTGGTAAGCATTGTCATTTCAAATATAAAAGCCATGTTCTATACAGAATTATTCAAATAGAATATTCTGTGAATTTAGGTTTGAATCTGTAATATGAATGGTTAATGCTGGAAATTGGTTTTAATCTTCAATTAGTAGAGATATGTATCTTGTATTTGAAATACCTTGCTCTTTGCCATTTGTAATTTGTCTGTTATTTCAGAAGAAGATATGTTCTAAGATTCCATTATCCAGAACCGTTTTAATATTTTTACAATGCTCAGGAATTCAATGCATTTTTCAAAGAAGAACGTTTAACTTGTATACCAAGAATTGTATCTTATTAAGTATGAAATTAATTCATTCCCTTAGGTATAGAGCTTTTTTACCTACAAGATCAAAGTCAACACTTTCTTTTAGTGTTAGGAGCATAATTTATAAAGAGCCTCTTTCTACCATTCTCAGAGATAATCTGGCACTTTAAGGAGAAAGATTCACACTGTCTAAATGTGTCTGCAGTGAAGCACTGCAGCTTGTTCAATCAGAAGGAGAAAGTCAAGAAGGCAGATTTTGATAGGTCTAGAGTTAGAAATAAGCCAATTGAGCCGGGCATGGTGGTGCATGCTTTTAATCTTAGCACTTGGGAGGCAGACGCAGGCGGATCTTTGTGAGTTCAAGGCCAGCCTGGTCTACAAAGTGAGTTCCAGGACAGCTGGGGCTACAGGGAGACCCTGTCTCAAAAAGACCAAAAGAAAAGAAGAAAGAAAGAAAGAAAGAAAGAAAGAAAGAAAGAAAGAAAGAAAGAAAGAAAGAAAGAAAGAAAGGAAATAAGCGAATTGAAATTCATTTTGCCTTTTCCGCACAGTTTAGGCATAAGCAAATCATAATCCAAATTCTGAATAAAGATGTTTTATAAGTATCATTACATTCAGCTTCTCTTCTGTAAGAAATTGCATGCAGTAGGATACTTTCTATCTTATCAAAACAAATAAAAATGCCAGGCCACTGAATAGGCTTTTGCTATTTGATACAATGAATTAGAAAAATGGAATAATTAAGTGTGATTACTTGCAAATATTTCTAAGCCCATATTCAATAACATTGGAGTCACCTTAAGATCACAACTCACTATCTGAATCTGAGATCCGCAATGGATATTTCACTAAAAACTTTGTGCCAAGTAGTCAGTCATGTACTGCACTTCACAGTTCAAGCTGACACTTGAGGTCATGAGTTAGAAGCCATGATTTTCACATTTTTAAACAGAATGCTCCTGTACAATAAATTCTACTCTTTAAATTAGTATAACTGGAATTTTATTGTAGTAATACAATATTCTTGCCTAAGTTCAGAATGAGTTAATGATTCTATTATACACTCTGCCTGTGATTATAGCCATACATTGTAAGAGTCATGAATAAGAGAAGTCCACAAAAAGCAGGTATAAATAATGTACTTTAATAATGGTTTTATGAATTAGACCTTTAAGCTGTCATTATGGAATGCACAGCGTTCGTGGTAAATTCCATTTAAAACATAACCTACTAAAAATTATGCATTTCTTCAAGCACTGGTGTCCCTGCCCTGGAGGTGATCTGGTAGCAGTGGAATTTAATTTTTAGTTATAAAAGACAGTAATTTAATTATGTCCTAGTTGTATATAGTAACCCATGTTTCTTTTAGGAAGATACTCCTTCTTCTGACATTTTTCTCTTAACAATCAACAATCCCTTTCCCTTCCCATGATGCATTCTCATAGCCATTTACTCTTAGCTTTCTCTTCTAACATGTTCACTGTTTTGTTTGCAATAACTAGAGAAGGGTTAGAGTGTTTAATAATATTAGTTTGTAAAGAGTTAGGAATTAAACGCCTGTGTAGGAGGTGAACTTAGCAGAAGAGTGCTGTTTTTTGGCAAAAGAATCCTAAGCTTTGAAACGATTGTTCTATCTAGCTAAGATCACAGGAAAGGCTGTTTGGGAGAGAAATCCTCGCTACAACTTGAAATTCAGAACTACTGAAAATGTTATTAGCTTCTGCATAAATTAACATCAGATGAAAGAAAAATTAAAGGACTTACTTTTTACTCTCTAAGCCCTTACAATAGGCTTTTCTCTTCCTCTTAAATGTTTATATGCCTTCTCAAAGCCAGGAAACACACAATAGTTAATTACAGTTCTAAAATTTCTATGATGCTGGTTCTTAGCAAAACTGAAAAGTGAATGGAAATTGTTTCATTTTTATCTTGTATTTTGTTCTTCTGGGTGTCTTTCTAGTGTGGAGATTATGCTAATTCTACATGTCAAATGAATGTTTCCATCTGACACTCCACGGCCAAGATTGGTGTATTTTTGGCTCCGGTCCAATCAGTTAGATCTTGTTTCCTTCATAATGTCACATTCTAGCATTCCTTGTCACTGTCACTTTGTTTCTCTAGAGTGGCAGAGATTGGCCTGCAATCCTGCTCATGCCCTGACCATGGAAAACAGCATAAAAGGCGATGAGTTCAATTACATGAGCAATTCTTAGACCTTTTCCCCATTGTTATCTATGGTGTGTATGATAAGAGGGAGCATGTGGGTGCAGGCTCAGGTGTCCTTGCTGTGAGTTCTGTCCTTGACTTATTCTAGCAGTGTGAGATTGGGCATATACTGTAGGACTCTAAATTTCATTTCTTCTTTCTGTAAAGTGGAGCTACTAAATCCTACCTCATTCTTTCAAGGTGTAGAATAGAGATGGCTGACCTAGACTGACTATCCAAAATATACTGGGAATAATGATCAGAATATTTTTTTTTTGGTCTTTTCGAGACGGTCTCCCTGTAGCCCCAGCTGTCCTGGAACTCACTCTGTAGACCAGGCTGGCCTTGAACTCACAAAGATCTGCCTGCCTCTGCCTCCCCAGTGTTAGGATTAAAGACGTGTGCCACCACTCCCGGCAATGATCAGAATTTATTATAGTCAACAAATAATAAAAATATTTGAATACAAGAGCATTGAGCATTTTTCTGGGTGTAAGTTCTTTTTATTTTTATGAGTAGCACCAATTATTTATTTTCATGTATCTAAAGAGTATGTATTCAGTATACATTTTATTGAGAAATGACAAGAAAAACATACACATGTCCAAATGTGTACATCCTGCAGCAGCTCTGAGTTACAGAGAAATAGAATTCTTTTGTTAGGCCATTGCCTTATGGAAGTGTTGAGTAAATAACATCTCTTCCATTACAGCCTTAAATGGTGGGAAGCAAATAGCTTAAATTTAAATCCTCCTTTCATTCCTTAAATTAAATTCATCTCATCTTTTATGTATTATCCAATTTCACAGGGAACATATTACTTTAAAATCGTTAGAATAACTATTGTATACTATCTATATTTTACAAAATTTTTAAAGTAGGAGAAAGTCCTATTTTATATGTTTAAGATAAGCATACATATATGTATATGATGTTGTTACATGGAGATAAGGATTCGAAAAAATAAAACTGATTTACTGGATTAGGAAATTCAAAGATGGGAGACCCATTGTTTGCATGATGTGTTTATTTTTAAATTTTACATTTATTCATTTTACATTTTTACATTTATTCTTTCTAAAATTTATAAGTATGAGTGTTTTGCCTGCATATATGTACATGAACCTATGTGTACAATGCCTACAGAGGCCAAAAGAAGATGTTGGGACCCTGGAATTAGTGATGATTATTAGCTGCCGTGTGAGTTCTGGGAACAGAAACCATGTCCTCTCCAAGAGCAGCCATTGCTCTTAACTGCTGAGCCATCTCTCCAGCCCCAGAAAAAGCTTTCTTAATGGGTCATTGGAAAGACTGAAAAATGCAAGACATGTATGGCAGAATGCATGAACTGGGATGGGATGGAGTGGCAAGGAGAGGGGAATATATTTAAATTTTACTGAAAGATGATGTATGAAATATGCAAAATACAATAAAAATATTTTGGAAAAAAGAAAGAATTATTGAAAAATCTGGGATTGCTTGAACTGTCCCTACTAGAATGAAGAGTATTTAACCAAAAGAAACATAGTTACCAAGACTTTGAAATTAGAGTTTAGATACATAGAAAACATGATGGTACAATGAATGAACTTAGAATGGAAGACTTAAGAGCAGTATGGGAAATGTGGTTAGGAAGGTAACAGGTTCATCTTATTGAATACAGTTGTTCATGGGAACTTTTCATCTTACAGTAATATAGGTGACTATTAAGCATTTAAACCAGGGAAGTTATATGCTTCCAAGTGATGTGTGTAGGGTGGTTACTTTGCTATTGGGATATCAAGTATCTCACTAGATTATGTGATCAGACTATCAAGAAGACTAGAAAAATTTCTGTGAAAATGTTTTTTTCTATTTGTTCTCTCCAAAATTTTGCTTTGAATTTTATTTGAGGCTCTTTAAAGAATAAAACATTAAACAAACATAATGAGAATACATGACTTTTCACTGTAATTATGTTGCTATGACAGCAAGGCTCTTCAAATTGAGGACTTAACTTGAGTTATCTGTTATCACTAAGCTGGCCTTTCAGAACCTGAATCCATTTTCCTTGCCTTAAATTTTCTTTAGTAATGGATGAATTATCCCTGGAAAGCAGCTCTCTTCTCTATTAGCTATTAACAAATAATGATCAAGCAGCAATTCCTTAGCACTTTTCAATGGCTATCAGAGTTTTAGCTAGAAAACTTAGTCATTTAAATCAGCAAATGTTTATTTATCTTATATTAAACCTGTTGCAAGAATGCGGGATTTTAGAAAGCATCAACTCATTGTGAGAGTCAAAATAAGAAGAGAAAGTTCAATGATATTAAGGACTTTGGGGGACAGGGCAGAGTCCTAGCCCAGGAAGGCTGGGTGAAAAGGACAAGCCAGTCCCTGAAGAGAAAACCCAGCCTGAGTGTAGAATGGCATGTGGAGCCTGATTATGCTCTGAGTCTGTCAAGCTTATTATCAATACAGCTGCAGAAATGGAGGTGGACAGAAGACTGGGAACTCCAACGGCTCTTGTACTGTGCAGTTTCCATTCAGTTTTGCTCATGGCATCATACTATACCTCATAACTGTTGGAACAAAAAGGTCACAATTACTTATTTCATGATCAAGCCAAAAATGTTCAGGCTTTTTTGGTTAGAATCATAATAATTTCAAATGACAATAAATTATATTAACAGGAAAGTTCATAAACTTGTATACATTAACATATAATGAATCCTTAGGTAAAAGTGTATAAATCCTATCGCTGTTGAGGAAATGGGCTCAGAGAAGGTTACCTGGCAAATTCACAATTTGTGTAAATAATAGAACAAGTATTTTAATCTCAGAATGATCACAAACCCTTCTGTCTGCCCCCTATAATGTGGAAAATGAAATGTTTCACCATCTTTGAAAGCTGGCTGAGGTAAGGACTGAAAAAGTATTATCTTATACTTCCTAATTATCAAACTTATATTTTAGCCCTCTGCCAATGAAACTTTTTATATAATGACAATTTTAATCTCAGTTTAGGAGGACTGCAAAGGAAAAGATTATTTAATGTACTTTAAAATGAAACTTATTAATTAAATTTAATATTTAAAATGTATAAGGTAAGTTACTCCTAACCCTTTCAAAACTGGTCAAAGCTGTTTTGAATAAGTGATTGCATTAAAATTGGGCATAGGATAGGTTTAGGGATATCAGTCTCCCACCTGTATCAGTAGATTATAGGCAGTCATGGAAATGATAACAATGAAATGGTAAAGGCCCTTAAACTACTACCCAAACTACAAACCAAAATATGCAAAGCTCTCTATCTGAACCACTTGTCTTTAGATTACTTGCTGGCCTCAGAGGAAGGAATGTGTGGAAAATTTAATCGAAGCAACTGCTACTTAGAAATAGATAGAGGGGCTGAAGAGATAGCTCAGTGGTTAAAGGCACTGACTGCTCTTTCAGAGGACCTGGGTTCAATTCCCAGTACCCAAATAGCAGCTAACATCCATCCATAACTCCAGTTCCAGGGGAGAATTCAATGCTCTCTTCTGACCTGCAGAGGCATTGGAAGACATGGGTGTAATTACATAAGTGCAAAAAATACACTCATACACACAAAAATAAAAGTAATAAATAAAATATTAAAATGAAAAGAAATAATGAAGCTTGGCTTGGTGGCTTACACCTTTAATCCCAGCACTCAGGAAGCTGAAACACAGATCTCACATGAGATCAAGGCCAGCTTCTTCTACATAGTGAGTTTTAGGCCCACTGGAGTTAGAGGGAGAC
Organism: Rhizomys pruinosus; assembly: GCA_009823505.1. Taxonomy (NCBI): domain Eukaryota; kingdom Metazoa; phylum Chordata; class Mammalia; order Rodentia; family Spalacidae; genus Rhizomys; species Rhizomys pruinosus. The sequence goes on from VZQC01004854.1 coordinate 1,710,542, forward strand.
CTTGTCTGAAAATGATCAAAAAATATAAAGAGAAATAAAGAAGGAAAACCATAGAGGAACAACCATGCAGCGAATGAGAACAAAAATCAGTCATGTCCCTGTCAAGATCCAGAAGTACAGAAACAACAGAGAACCATTTTGAGGATAGTTTTCAACTTTCCAACAATTAAAAACCCTCATAAGTAGTGTGCTTTTGATTTGGGGAAATTGTTTGATTCTTCCTTGGTTAGTTCCCAAAAGTTTTAAGTGAAGTCTCCAACATTCAAGACATAGTCAAGAGGAAAATGGCTCCTCCTGTGATTACGCTATGGAGGTACAGTACCCTGAGCCAAGATGATGCTCTTTGACACAAGAAGGGAATCCCAGAATCAAAGCGGGAATGTGACATGAGGTGTGTATGATGTCTGTCTATGAGCATTTCTGCACATCTACTCAAGCCCTCACTCTCTTTCCTCTCCCCTTGGATTCCAGCCATTTTGGATCCCTTTACAGTACTTTAAATACTAATCAGAATATATAATGTTATCTATAGAAGACAAGAAAGCAAAAATAGATAAAACAGCTGAGTTCTTTGTTTAGGCCTCTGTCTTGGAGAATAATGTCTCAGGGCCTGTGCCAGCACCAATGCTTCCTCTGTAAAAAATCCTGGAGTCTTTTCAGAGTGCCTATTAAAATATAGATTACTTTTTTGCGTATTGCATCTATGTGCTCTTTCTATATTTGTCTGTAATTGGAAGTGGACTGTGAAAGTCCTTCATTATGCTTCAAACATCAAGAATGCATAGAAACATTAGAAAATTGAGCATTTTTCTTTCTCATCACTAAAATATTGGTATTCAGACAAAAATTTTGTTATAACTCAAAGTTAAAATATACATTAAAATGTCACTTAAAGATATTGCCATTTTTATAATAAATCTTGGAGAAGTTTGGATTTGACTTACCAAAATCATTAGACAGACTCAATCATTATTTTTCAAGATTATTTGACATTCAAATGACCAAAAGGTACTAGAAAATTGGGCATATTTATAAGAATGATTCCTAATTGAACCTTTTCAATTTTTAAAAATACACTTAAAAGGTATTAATACTTAAAGTAGAATCAAATGCCCATTCTAAGAACTCAATTTTTTCAAGTTGTAAGCATTTTAATAAGTCAAATTCAGGTTCATTTAACTTATGAACTACATAAATTTCACCATCTTTCATGGACTATACTAAAATAGAAGCATGTATTTAGGTCTTCATCTTTCTAACATAAGGTTTATTCTGGCACAGTCAAAATGCTTTGACACAGACATCTCAGTTAATTGAAATAAGTGTCTGTTGATTTTCACTGATTAAATAAACTTTCCCAAGATACTTCATTGTATTTAGCCAGATTATGCATGGTCTCGAAGATGCAGTCACATGGAATGGAAGGATAGATCATCAGTTAGGAGCACTTGCTGCTTTTGCAGAGAATACGAATTCTGTTCCCACCATCCACATAGTGACACAAATCCACCTGTTACTCCAGTTCCAGGTGGTCTGAGGCAGCCACAGGCACCAGACATTCATGTGGTACATTTGCATACATATAGGGAAATAATCATACATATAAAATAAAAATTAAATCTAAAAAGACATGGCCAGTTTTGTCCTTGATCATAAGGAAGAATCCTATAACAAGCTTACACAATAATAAAAAGCATTTGCATCAAGCTGATACAAAAAGCAAATGCACGTTTTATTTTTAACAAATGGTACAAACAAGAATGTTAGAGGAAACCAGTTTCATATAAAAAAGTTCTATAGAAAAATTTTCTGGTACAACAGATTCCAATATGAATTCCATAATAAGAAAGCTATCTGAAGATCCTAGTCACTCTGAAATATAAACCATCTCATTTTTAATTTCCTTTTTGGTTCTTTATAGCAAAAAATACAGAGGAAAGATTATTACTCAATACCAGTATATAAGCACTGAATACTCATTTAGCTAGAATACTGTTTCTTTTCTTAGTAAGAATTCCTTTTGCCATATGCCCCCATCTTGGATGCCACTACCATTGAATGGTTAAAACAAACAGATGCAGAATAGTACAAATAATAGACCACATATTCTTTATCTTTCTGCCAGATGCTGATGTTGGTTCTCTATTTTATTTAATGTGAAAGTTTTCTTAATAAATGTGAGAGTACAAATGTCTTCTGAGTATACTGATTTCATTTCCTGTGGATATGTACCTTGTAATGGAGTTACTGGTTCACATAGTAATTTGATTTTAATTTCTTGAAAGAAACCCATAAAGTTTTCCATAAAATTTCTGATAAAATTCCCACCAACAATGGACAAGAGTTCCCTTTCCCCATATCCTATCATTTATTATTACCTGTCTTTTATATAAGTCATTTGTCGGGGGGGTGATATGTAATTACAGTTTTGGTTTACATTTTCCTGATGACCAGTGATGGGGAGCACTTGCATTATCATATCTTATTTGTACAAAATGCCTATTTAGATCTATTATTCATTTATAATTGTGGGGTTTTAGCTATTAGAATCCTTTTAGATAATATATATTAAACTCTTTCCACATGGGTAGTTATAAAGTTTTTTTCTATTTCATGATTTATTTGTAAATTTTCTGTTTGTTCCCTTCCAGAAGAAAGCATTTCAGTTTGAGTGGTCCCATTACTATATTTCTAATTTTATTTTCTGTGGGTTTTTTGTTTCATTTTGTTAAAAAACCCTCACCCAAGCCCCCCTTATATAACTTCATCCAGAAAGCCTTCTTTCTTCCCAAAATGCCAATAAAATTCACTACATCCTACCCTCATTCCTTTCTCTTGACCTCTTTTCCCATCCTTCAGGTTCTGTGTTTTCTTCTGTGAGATAAATATTGACAATTCACATGTAATAAATTTAACTTTGTAATCACTAACCCAGAATTTTCTGGAAACAGAAACACATGACATTTGGCTAGGAACATCTAGAATATTGTTTAGGATTAGAATAGGTCAGAAAAGCTATGCTTACTTAGGCTAACATTGAGGACTCAGTCACCAAATAAGTGGTAGTTTCTAATTGTCTGTAAATCAGTAGAAAATTAAAACAAAATAAATATATAATTCAGTTAATAATGCTGTCCTAAGGTTATTTTATTAATTCTGATAAGTAGACTTCATTAATATCAGAGGAAGCTGTCTTCCTGCCAAGTGTGAAAATCTTTGAAAATAATAAAAGTTTAAAATGGGAGCTGGGAAGATGGCTCAGTGATTAAGAGCAGGGCTGTCCTTGCAGAAATCCTGGGTTCAGTTTCTAGCACCCACATGGCCACTCACACCCATCTGTAAGTCCAGTTCCAGAGGATCCAGTATCTTCTGGTCTCTGTGAACAGTATATCCATAATGAGGATGGGCCTCAGTCAGCGAATTAAAGGTCTTAAAAATGTCTGAGGCTCCTGGAAGAAGAAATTCTCTTTCCAAATCCCTTTAGAATCACTGATTACATTCACTTTGAACCTGAAAATATTCATGTTTGAAAAAACCCAACTCATTAAAATTAGCTACTCTCTAGACATAAAATAGAAACATAAATAGTAGATAGATGTTAGATAGTTGATAGATGCAGCAATAAGTAAATGCAGATGCATTAAGATACTTGGTTCTGCTTTTCTGAAGTATCCAGATTAAAGCAACATTTTATCTCACATTTTTGTTAGATGTACTCTGTGTAATTGCAGATACACGCCTATGATTCATCTACTACATGGGTATCTTTCGAACGTTTTTCAATTATCCGTTCACTGGGAGATTAATAAATGTTACTAGATATGCAACTGCTTCTCTGGATAAAAAATAAAGCATAGCTGGGTTAAAAATTAAACATTTTTAAATCTAAAAGTTCTTGGATCCTTAATGTTAAGAATGTGTGCTATGATATAAATACAACATATAACATATTCTCTCCATAAGTATTTGGTTATGAAAATATTTGAACCATTTCAATAATGTAATAGAACTTGAGTTCTTCACTTAAAACTTATGGAACTGTTATACTAGAGTTAAGCTGATGACTCCAGTATCTGTACCATCTTTCTTTATAACCTGTGCACTCCCTTATAATGTTTCAGTTTCCTTGGTGTTGCCCACTTGAATAAAATATGTGCAGTTTCTTCCCTGACAAGTGGCAAAGTCTCCATGCTCTCTCCAGGTCCAGTCTCCTTAACCACATTTATGTGTGACAGTAACCAATACCCAAGTCCTTTGGAGTCAGGTAATTGGGGGGCCCTGGGAAAAACAGCAAAAGATCATAGAGGCAAACTATTTACTCCTTTGCATTCTTTCTGGTTCACTGAGAATATTACATCCACTTTTTTTTTTTTTAATGAGGAAAACACTTTATTGACAAACTGCTGGGCTCTCTCTCAAAAGGAGAGAAAATAGCAACTAACAGAAGAATCATAGAATAGGTTTTATAGGTAGTTAGAAGAAGCCTGGGTGACATTCCACAACACTTCTGCATGGGGAGTGACCATTGGAAGATGGGGAAGCTATAATTTCCTGATAAGTAGGGGCGGGCGTGCAATCTGGTTTCTATAGGGTGTTTTGTGAAACCTGGTTTCCGAGGAATACTGAGTTTCGCTTTCCTCCTTCAATTTGAGGAACTCACTAGTCCAACATTCTGGGAGCTTGGCAGCACTGCCGCTATTTTGGGGACCTAACATTTATCACCATTTATTCTATTTTTTGTTTGGTTTAATTGTATATTATTCCAAAATATGCATCTATACACACCACGCATATACCAGGTTTACAAAGCTAAGTGAAGTAATGCAGTCTCAGAAAATCAAAGGACATGGTATCCCTCATTTGTAGATCCTAGCACCAAGTCCTTATATGTAAGTCAAGGTGGCTGATTTGTTAGTAAAAATAATACCACATTGAGTGATATTACTATCGATATAGCCCAAAGTTTATGTTTATGTCTCTCTTTTCTTCAGTCCTAAGATTTATGAGAAAGAATAAAGCTCCTTTTTAAAAGTACATTAAAACATACATCAACATGCTATGTAACTTAGGAATATAAAGTTAAATGTCTTTTTACCTGCATGCAAGCTTACTGTTAAACTGTGAATCCCTAAATGTGTTTTGGAATTAATACATAGTTTGTTTTCACATTTCACTGAAGGCCACAGCATTCAATGTTCTAATTCAACATTTTTTTCCTAAAGTTACAAACTTGTATTATTGTAAACAACTCCATTCTCTTCCTCTTCAGGCTAAGGGGTTGATAAGAGCTTCCTGTTTGACCTAGCCCTGGAGTGCTCACCATAGCCTTGCTCAAATCCTCATAAATATTTCATTCATCAAACTCCCTTAGTCACATATTTGAGTGTTCCAGGCACCATGATACAACCCAGCAAGAGCAAAAATGAGCTTATTATTATCTATCAAAACCTGTTCTCATTCTTAATGTCATTCATTTGCCCAAGTTAGATAAGAGCTTTAGCAATTATGCAGAGCCCTAACACTTAATTGCAATTCAGAGATAATGGAAAAAAACATTGAGAATTGATAGAAGACACCTGGCCTCAAATTATAATTATGTCATTTTAGATCTGTGTTATCTTAGGCAATTTACTTGATTTCTCTGATCTTTTCTGTAAAATGATTGTATCATATTCAGTTCATGGAGTTGTTTTGAGGGTAAAATGTAATCATTTAGAGCAAAATAACACTTTTCCCTTAGAGTGGTTGCCTCCACAATGTCTTATCTTCCAAAACCTCAAGCCCACCCCTCACCAATTCATCTTTTCTAGCCCTGACCCCAATTGTCCAACCTGAAAGTTGAATCATTCTACTCAGTTTAATTGCTTACCAGTTCATTCTGAAAAGTATAAAACTTTAGTTGTATGGAAAAAAGTATATTCAAGCTTGGTCCTGTCTATCTCTAAGCTGCATTAGAATTTCGTATATATTAATGTTGTAAATGCAATTAACTTATATCTTCTATACAAACTAACACAGAGATACCACAAAATTAATGGCTAATTATAAATAAGAAATGTCTTGATGCAAAAGATAATGCTAATAACACAAATTAATGGTTGAATGCCAACTGTGTTTGCAAATGACTTCCTATTCAAATTGCATAAATATGTAGTGGAATGGTAAAAGTATCCATTATTTCATATAGGCTCCTTAGCAAATTTCTGAATTATGTAGAAAATAAAGTAATTTGGTTCATGTACTTTATCAAAATTGATAACTAAAAGTCAATTTCATTTTAAAAATCACCTAGAGATGTTGAGTTTGTTTCACCACAATATAAAGAAAAACTTTATATTGGCCAAAGGTTAAATTAAATCTATTGTGTCACAGAGTTAATGGAAGGCCAAAGTCCTGTCTTAGTACTTTATATTTTGCATGTCTCAGGATGTAGCTCACCGAAGAGTTAAGGTGATAAAATTCCTAGTTTAATGGAATTGTAAATAAAACATTACTAGCTCCTGTAGAACACAGTCCTCCACTGAATCCTATAGCAAAAACTGTATTAAGTTTTGTATGATGCTCTTCTCCCCTGTATCTACATAAATCCAACTAACTTACTCTTTATGACTCAGGATAGGGCTTGCTGTATTATACAACCTTGCTTCATTCATATCTCTCCTTCACCCAATTTCTATAGCCTTTAGGACCTGGACAACTCTCTATTTCAGTACAATGCTGCACACCATGACTGTGGTTAATTAGTACAGACCAAACCTATGTAGACTTTATTCTGTTATTAAGGCAGTTCATTACTAATCCATCATCCTGAAAAATAAGGTAGAACTCTACACAAAACAGACTTCAGGTACCATTTAAGCCCCCCATGATTCATAAGTCAGATCATACAAATAATTAAATGCTAAACCTGAGGTTGGATGATGTTTCTCCAGTCTTCTCTCTAGAGTTTCAGATCCACATACAAGTGATGGTAATTAGAATATTATTTACATTTGTAATTTAACATTGTTCTAATTGTATATTTATTCAAGAACACTGTAGAATGTTTGGTATGTAACTGTATTGACTTTATTCAAATTGTACACACACAGTGAGATAATAAACCTAATTCAAGGAGAACTTAACTTCTCCTTCCATATCTATGACAGCATAGAGATGTACTGGTAATTTCATAAATCACTTATGAATAGAGGTTTATAGTTCTTCAGTGATCACTGTAATTAAAATGGGGTACTGGGGACTGGAAACATGGCTCAATTCTTAAAAGTGCATACTGCTGTAGCAGAAGTTGGGGATTTGGTTCCCAGACTCACTTGGAGGCTCACAACTACTTGCAACTCCAGTTCCAGGGATTTGAGGCTCTCTCCAGTCTCTGCAGGTACTAGTCATGCATGTGGTATACATACATACATGCATGAAGAACACACATATATACAAACTAAGTCTTTACAAAATGGCAGAGCCCGAGGGCTGAATTTAGTAGGGAAAAAGAAGAGAGTGATCCCCCATTGTTGATTATATGAATGAGATGCTATCTCATAATTTTGCTCATTTGAAGATTTTAGAAAACTGTGTTTCTACCATTTTTAGTGATTGCAGATTTAGGAGAAAAGATTTTCATGAAGCTGACCTTTGCAATTACTATTTGTTCAAGTGCTGAGAGGCTGATTCTTCTTGACAAATAGTGTTCCCAGGATAAGAGGCAAGTGGAACAACTCACCAACATTTGAGAGTAAAATGGCTCTCATGCTATGGCTTAACAACAATATAATGTAATATTACAAAGCACTATTTGTATGGGGAAAACTACACACTTGTAGCAAATGAATAACTACCATTGTCCTTTGAATCTGTGGGTTTTCTACCCCTAGGAGAACTCCCAAAGACAAAGAAATTCATTGTAATGTAAAAATTTAATATTCTTTAAAAGATTATGAGAATTAGTGTTAGATTTGTTAATCTTATTTCAAAATTCGTTCTCAAAAAATAATATCTGGAATATAATTCATTTGCTCATTGACAGAAGTGAAGAAAATGATTCCTTGAAATGGGTATGAGGTAGGAGATTTTTTTATAGCTTATATAGCCAATTTTTCCAAGGCCAGCATGGCAAGAAATATAATAAGAATCAAAGAACATTTGATTTAATATATAACATTAGTTCCTTTGAATTCAAAGATTCAAAACAAAACCTTGACTATGGTGTAGAAAACACATATTGGAGAGAACACTGTAATCCAGGGAAGCGGAGACACTGAATGAGTGGCCTGACAGCTGAAGAACAATACCAGAGCAAGCAGCTGCTAATAGAAACTCATTAATTGCTTTTAAAGTGCAAAGAAGTCTTTTGAGAGCTTCATACATGTGGAGGTTTCACCAACAAGGAGGTCAACAAAAATTTAGTTTTATATTATCTTTTTCCCTAAGATGTTTCCAAACCACTTGAACAAATTTAACAATGCAATCTTTCTCTACATACATAAACAGTACTATTTAAAAAAATTAAAAAATGTTAGCAGGGCATGGTGTTACACGCCTTTAATCCTAGCACTTGGGAGGTAGAGGCAGGCAGATCTTTGTGAGTTCAAGGCCAGCCTGGTCTACAGAGTGGGTTCCAGGAAAGCTGGAGCTACAGGGAGACCCTGTCCCGAAAAGACCAAAAAAAAAAAATGTAACATGTTTATGCTCCTACAATTAACCTGCATTCTCCAAAACAAATACATACTTCAGTGCTACATGCAAGTTTTTCCTTTTTACATAAAGCCATTTGCTTGCAAGTTAGTCCTACAGAAGTTCCAGACCAAAATAGTGCATCAAGAAGACTGGCACCCACTTCAAGAAGACCATCCATCATGACTAAGTTGGATTCATACCAGAGATGCAGGGATGGCTCAAAACATATGAAAATCAATAAACATCATCAACACATAAATGGAATGAAAGAAAAAACCCCACACCAATCATCTCAATTGAATCTGAAAAAGGCCTTTGAAAAAATTCAGCATCCTTCATGCTTAAAGTCTAGAGGGAATTAGATTGGAAGGGTTTCTTTACTCAATGTAATCAAAGCCATATAACAGGAAACCCAGCAATATCATCCTAAATGGGGAAATGACAGAAACATTTCCTTTATTTTTAAATTTTTTAAAAATATTTTTTGTATGTGATAGAATGTACTGTCTGCTGTAGTTTTGTGCACCGTGTCAAGCAATGCCATGGAGGTAGAAGAGGGTCTCGGATGTCCCTGGACGCTGGAGTATCTGGAATTGGAAGTTACAGACAGTTCTTAGCCACCATGTGGGTGCTGGGATGTTTAACCCAGGTCACTCTGCAAGAGCGTTGGTGCTCTTAAATCTGCTAGGCCTGATTCTCACTACCAGCCCACAGAAACATTCTCTTTACAGGTAGGAACTCAGGCAAAGCTGCCCCCTGGTACCAGTTCCTCTTCAATATAGTGCTTGAAACAACTTGCTAGAGCCAAATAAGGCAAGAAAAGGAAATTAAAGGATGTACTAATATGGAATAAAGAGGCAGGTCAACTATCCCTCTTTGCAATGATGATGCTATATTTATTACTGTAAGGGATGCTAAAAATTCTACCAGAACAACTCTAGAAAATGATGGTAGGAGCCTCAGGAAAGTGGCGGGATACATAAATTAACCTAAATACAATGGCCTTTCTTTACTACCAACAAGTACTGGGAGAAAGAATTCAAGGAGAACCTTCCACTTACCATAAAGCCCTCAAAATACAATAAAATCACCTAGGAACAACCTAACAAAAGACACCAAAGATCTCTACAACAAAAATTTTAAACCCCTAAAGAAATGAAATGAAAGACATTAGGAGATGAAAAACCTCCCATGCTCATGGATTGGGGAAAAATTAACATTTAAAATGTCCATTCTACCGAAACTCTTGTATAGTTTTAACGCAAATCCCAATGAAAATCCCCAAGAGTTTCTTCACAGGCTTGAGAAACAAAAGTCCTATAAATTCATTTGGAAAACAATGACCCCGAATAGACCAAATAATCCTGACTGAAAAGTTCTACAACACATGCGCGATCTCTTATACGACTTCAAACTATATACAGAGCTATAGTCATAAAAACAGCCTGGTACTTGCACAAAAACAAACCTGTTAACCAATGGAACAAAACTGAAGCATCCAAACCTGAGCACATACAATTCGGTCATCTCATATTTGACAAGGGGGCAAGAAGACACAATGGAGAAAAGACAGCATCTTCAGCAAGTGGTGTTGCAAAACTGGATCACCACTGTAGAAGAATGAAATTAAACCCCCTACCTCTCACCCTGTACAAAAGTCAACTCCAGATGGATCAAAACCCAACATGAAACCCCAAACTCTGAACTGATAGAAGAAAAAGTGGCAGTAGACTCACAAGACATAGGCATAGGAAAGACTTCCTAAATCAGAATATATAAACTACTCAAAAAACAAAGAAAAAGAAATCAAATGACCCACTCAATAGATGAATAGATGGAGAAAAAGCTGAACAGAGCTCACAGGTGAGAATTAGAGATGGCTAGAACACCTTAGAAATGTAACATCACTAACATTAAGCGAAATAGCAAATAAAAACACTTTATATCATCTTACTCCAATAAGACTGGACTGGATCAAGAAAATCAGATATCACAAGTGCTGGAGAAGGTTGTGAGAAAGGGAACACTCATCCACTGCTGCTGTGAATATAAACACCTGATAACCACTATGGAAAGCAGTGTGGAGAACTCTCAGGAACTAAAAATGAATGCCATAAGCAGTGATTGGCTTATACATTCCTTGGCATGATAGCCACAATGTTTCACTTATTGCAGAGTACATGCACAGCCTGTTTATTCAGCTCTCTTCACAATAGCAAGGAGCTGGAACCAACCCAAATGCCTCTCAATGACGAGTGGATAGAGAAAATGTGGTACATCACACACTGGAGTTCTATGCACAGTAAAGAAAGATGACATACATCGAGCTTTGCAAAGGAAAATGGCTGGAGCTAAGGACATCATGCTGAATGAAGTAAACACAGTCCCAGAAAAAAAAAGATAACTAAGATCTGTGGATGCTAGTGCCAATTACCTAGTTGTAAGTATTTCTTGTGCAGCATCCATTGAGCCTTTTGTCCAAGTAGTTGGGAGTGATGCATATTGGAAACAACAACAAACAACAGAAAGGACGCATCAAAGATCTGACTGAAACAGTCGGAAACTTCTGCTCAAAACAGTCAACTTCCACATGGAGAATATTAAAGAAAACTGAGAAAGAGATGAAAAGCATGTTTGGCAGAAACATGAGCTCTTGGTGGGTAGGGGGATACGGTGGGACACCCTGTCTAAGTTTGATAATCTTGTACAATTATATATTACAAAAGATTAACAAAAAAAACAGCTTCTCCATCATAATGAAAAAAAAAAAAGACTGGCATAATCAGCTTCACTAAAAACAGCTTGATTAATACTAAATATGTCCTAGTTCCTAATCAATTATGTTAATGAAATGGCAGGCATTACAAAGCCTGTGCTTTCAAGCTGTTGGATCCTGTGGGCCTCTTGGAGAACTATGTGGTGTTAGCAGTCTCTCTACAAGGATCCTGCCTTTCTGCACACAAACAATTCCTGTTGTAAAAAGGCTCAGGATCATGAACTATTGCTATTTTAGTCACTTAAACATAATATTAATTCTGCAAATTAAATTGCTGTTTAGCCTTAACTACTGATTCTAAGTATCCCACTTAAGAAATGACATATCTTTTTCCAGGTGACAGGTAGATATACAAAGCATTTGCTCCCTGGTGTTTTCTAAACCTCAGCCAGGAGATAAGTTGGAGCCAAACATCTAAAAACTCTGACTACCAAAGAGTATCTGAGGCTGAGGAATCTGAATTTTTGAGAAACCAATAAAACATATAATAGCACTATTATTTACAGGCTGCCATTTATCTTGTGAACATTAGGCAAAGAAGTAGTCACTTGGCAGTTTGTGTCAAATTTCATCAAGTCACATGAATTTAAGGTCCAAATGTGAAAAGGAATCTTAATGTTATTTTATGCATTCTTTTTTTTTTCTTTGTTTCCAGGGGAATGGACTGATTTCTACATTTGTCCTAAATAACTGGGATAACCCTATGAGGAATACAGACACATATGAGTTATTCAAAGTTTTGTTATATATATTTCAGACTTTACATTGCTTAAACAGTAGAATTGTAGTTTATTATATTCTAACTTTTTAAAGTATTTTCTGTTATTTTAATTATATATCAATGATTTAAAGACAAGTACAAGAAGGATTAAAAAGAAAAATATATAGTTAAGTAACTATATTAATCATCGATCAAGTCAGGAGCTAGTAAGAATTAGGCCAACCTAACTTGACTAACTGTAAAGGACCACATAGCACTAACACCAAGAGACAGACGATCTACGGATGTGTTCCGAGTGTCGCTTCGCCCCAGCACCAGGCAGGACGCTCCATCCCCACATGATCTGGTCCTATTACGAAACGTACCCGTCTCAACGCAAACCCGGCAAAGCTTTATAAAACAAAAATTCAATACTTCACTTGCATAGAAGGTGCTTAGTGATCTACCTTCTGAACATCATACTATCAGTTTACCCAAGGCCTCTCTGTTTCCTTTCCTTCTACCCCCACCCCCAGTCTGACTTTCTCTTGCTTTTGTTAACTAGGCTTCGTTCTTCAACTCTGTGCATTTGCAGATGCTGATGACTCAATTTCTGGTAACTGTTAGAATCGACAGAACATGTGCAAGTAATCTGGGATGTCTCTGCACAAACAGAGTCCCGTTAAATATGGAACAAGGTATAGGTAGAAAGGAGATCCCAGGAGACTTCCCTCTGTATTATTGTAAAACATTAGCTGTGTACTAATATTTATTACTTGTGGCTTAAGACCTTTAAACAGATTCAGCATTGAAGGATCTCTGAATCCCTGATAGTTTAGACAATATCTTACATGATCCCTAGGTGGACTTTAAAAAAACAGGTAAAAAATAATGAAAGGTTCTACTGATTGAGTTTCTCGCTGTACGAACTTGAACTAAATATCGATACCCAAATTGTTTATAGATCCAGTTAGCCTATTGACCAAGCGAAAGTTTGAGCCAAAATTTTTTTAACGTCGAATCCATAAGTCACTGTAAACAATTTCACAAAACTAATATGAAACAAACAATTTTAAATATAAAAATTTAACAATTAACATAACCGATTAACATGCACTTCCGTTTTTATCAGCCTTCAAAACAATGTTGCTCCAATGCCTATATTTACATTTTACTATAAGTCCCAAAACACATGATCCTGTAGACCAGAGTCTGGCAAAAATGGCACACTTGTCGAACATCACGTCAATTAAAGATGCACCGCATATCGAATATACACCCGCATCCTCTCCACACCCCCCACCCCTCCCGAGTCATAGTATCCACTGGTAGCATGTCTCTTTCAACTATAGGATGATTTACTCAAAAATTAACTTTGTTTCCCCAAGTTACACATAAACCAGTAACACCAAAAAAGCATGGGTGAACTCTGATGAAAATCTGTGCCTTGATTCCACCTATAGGTATATGCTATAAAACAACGCTTTTTTTGAGCATTCATGTGGTCACAAATAAAAACCTATAAATAAAAAAAGGAGGGATTATAGATGGATATGCAAAACTTTTTGTCAAAGAGCCTTGCCTTAACCAATCTTGGAAACTATCTATGGGTAAGAGATTTGTATGTTCCAACAGGCCAGAGTACCCAACTTAATGGCTGAGAAAAAATTTCAGCTTTGCAGTGAGTAGGATTACCAGAAAGTGCCACAGAAGGATTGACTCCTGGGCATTGAGGGAAGAGATGCCAGATTGCGCAGACATCAGGCCCTCTCTGGATCCTACTAGTAATAGCTATTTTTAATGATTCCTAACGAAGCTTACCTTCTCAGGTGCCCCAAAGGGTTTAATACAAGAGACTTTCTTAACCCCCCCAAAGTGATAAGGAGAAATACATGATGATGAGGTCGTTCCTCAATTGTAAGATTGGAGCAGTGTTATTAGAGGTATTTCTCTTGTAAAAATCAGTTGAAACGGCCTCTTTTTAATTGATGAATGGACATAGAAACGTGAAAAAGATTATTCCTCTATCAAACCAAATATAAAACTAACAAAGTCTCCTTAAGCTATTCATTAAACCAAAATATAGATTATGTACAGGCAGCTCTGACCGTTAACAATGGATTATTCTACCAAGGCGATGTTGGCAGGGGTCCATACCCCCACAGAAATGGTGACAGGCTCTGCCTCCAAACTGGGATATTGCGAAGCGAGAGAAGGCGATAGGCCCTGTTGTTGAGACCTTGTATAACGCATGGGAAAGATGGATGGAGACCGCACTTGAAGCTTAACAGCTGGTCTCTGGGAATTCCAGAGATGTTACTAAAGAGTCACTCAACCAATAACGCAAATATGGTCTCCTGGAATCAAGCAAGACTCCTCCGTGCAGCACCACTAACCTCATTTCTGGAAAATACTGTGCAGCAGTGGTCAGCATATGTCTGATATTCCCAATCTAATGGCCTATTCAGCTCTCCCTTGGGAAATAAACCAATGGCTGATGCACACAAGCTTAATCCTCTAGTATTGGAGAAGTCATAAACCCACGAAGGACCCTGCCCTACTCACGATAAGACATGTACATTCACTTAACTTTAAATACCACCAAATCATAAGTGTCTATACACGAAGAACCTACCATAGACATTAGTCTGTTTAAATACCTATATATCTAATTGTGTGTGCTTTACTAGTCGGATCGAAAGGCTATATTATAACTGTTCCTCTAATACTCAATTGCATGTGTCATTCGGTTCGGTCATCGCCCAGGTTTGCGGACAAGCTGGCCAGCCCATGCCCAAGGAAAACGCCCGAACTGCACTAGCAGACCAAGACATCGGCTCCAGAGCCAAGTTCAGAGTGTTTTGCTTTCCATCCACCTGTGCCCTTTTCTAGCCCGGGACACAATCGCGCGGGGAGGGTTGGCTGGTAGCAATTAAGGGCTTTGCGGGTCAATGGGTGAATGGCTTGACAACTGACCAAAAAAAAAAAACGAGGCTCCTTTGCATCCACTTGATGACACTCCCAAGCCGCCCCCTTGCTGGATAGTGGGGACAATGGTCAATTGTTGGGGTTGGGCACAACTGCTGCAAATGGTACCATGAAAGGATGCTTGAATCTCACATGAATCTATCACTATTGTTAAAAACCTAAGCACCCCCCCAACCACGAACAAAGCAGCCGGGCAAACATCCCGTCCAGAGATGCCGGGGCTGGGTAGGGGTGGGTGGGGGTAAGGGAAAGGGTCTATATGCCTGATGACTGGCAATTGGCAAATTGTATGCACACAATCCCGCTCCATCCCACCATTAATCTTTTCCCCCCAAAAAGACAGCTTTGCGAGTTTATCCTGCGCCATGCCACGCAGTGGGCGAGTACGACCTTCACCAGTGATACATCTGTCAGAGGATTAACATCCCCCCTGAGTGAAAAATTACTCACAAAACACTATAGCAAGAAAAGAAATGAGCCAATCAAAAGATGAGTAAAGAGCCGAACAGAGACTTTCAACAGAGACTTGAAATAAAGATGGCTGAGAAACATCTTAAAGTGCTCCACGTCACTAAACAAGTAAATGCAAAACTACATAGTCATCTGTACCCATCTTAAGACGGCTATGACAGCAAACAAATGGATATCATAATGCTGGAGGATTGTGAAGAGAGTAACACTCAATTCACTGCTGGTGGAATGCAAATGTATGCAATACCCATGTAAGTCAGTGGGGAACTTCTTAAAACTCAGAATATTGGCAGCAGGTTGTGGTCAGGTGAGGAAGACCCGACATTTTTTAGTAAAGAGACTCCACAGAGGCTGACTAGAGCTCTGGGAGGAGCGCAGCTGAGGGTAAGCTAGGCAAGAGTAATTTTGCCACAATGGACCTCTTAGCAGCAAATGACAGGAGGTGGAACCCCTTCCAGCAGTGGCGCGGCTAGGAGGCCCAAGGCAGCCGTAAAGGAAAAGTGGGTATAATGATGACTGAGACTGACTAAAAATTATGTATGAAACATATACAAATTCAATATTTAAAAAGATGGAAAAGCCAGGCGTGGTGGCGCACGCCTTTAATCCTAGCACTTGGGAGGCAGAGGCAGGCAGATCTTTGTGAGTTCAAGGCCAGACTGGTCTACATAGTGAGTTCCAGGACAGCTGGGGCTATAGGGAGACCCTGTGTCGAAAAGACCAAAAAATAAATAAATAAATAAATAAATAAATAAATAAATAAATAAAAAGATGGAAAAAATAACGAATGGATAAGACTGGAAAAAAATGACTAAATTTCCTGAAAAACTGATTGCGGTGACTTTCCCTCCCCTTATTTTGCTTTTCCTCTGAAACACCCTATTTTGAAGAATTAGTAGTAGTAATTACTAATTGCCTAAACACTTAGAAACTAAATCCTTATCATGATTGTAGCATGTCAGTGATGTTTTTATAACATCTTAGAGAAGACTGAACTCATTAACAGTCCAGTTGGGAAGTAACCTCACAAATTTAGAAAGCCTATAATGTGTGGAGCTCAGATGCAGCCTCAGAAACTGCCACTGAATTTTCAGACACCAAGTGGTGGTAATGCTTCAGAATGGCAAGGGGCATCCTTGTTCATTTATGCTTATGATTTTTTGGCTTGAGTATAAAAGTGATAAGCTGTTCCTCATCCTAAAAGTAGGTCAACAACGTGGAATCCTAAGAAATTTTTACTATTTAGAAAGGAGTCAATTGAAGTTTTAGGAAAAGTAAATTTCAGCTTAGATATTCTAAAATTATGTAAGAAAATACCAGAGTCATTGTTACTTTTATAATTCTATTTTATTCTTCTATATTCATGTTTTTTTTAAATCTACAATGGAGATACTTGTGTTTAAAATATGCAAAACTAAATACTTGCCTTCAAGAGTAGGTGTTGACAGAGCAGGTCTGGAAGCTGATGCTGCCGGAGATTGAGGAGGTAAGGCTGGGCTTTGTCCTGTGCACGCGAAGCAGGAGTAAATGAAAAAAAATATATTAACGAATTTAATATCCACAGCTAAAATAGCTAAATGTGTCACCTGCACGCATAATTCATTACACTGAATTACAAATTAATATTATTATGCAATGAGAAAACCATTATTAGGTGAGATCTTTAAGACAATATTCACAGATTCTGTAAGGTTCAGAGCTTATTTCTGAAGAAATTATTTTCAGAGACAGATGTACAATTTCTGATACTGCTATTGTATTTCATAAATGAAAATCTACATGTGATCAAATAAAGCAATTTATTTTCAATGTAAACTTTAAATTATGGTAACTAAACTCATAGACGTTGAGAGGGATCCTAATCTGCAAAAAATTATCACTTTTTTCATTTTATAAAACCTCTCAAGTGATAAAGAAGGGCAACAAAAGAAGATTAAAATTCATAGGTCTTTTGATATTTAGCGGGTTCATTTTCTCTTGCCAAAATAAATGACCTGAAGTTAGGTAAATAATGAGCCGAAGGTAAAATATACTCAGTTGCATAGAAACTTGAAAGGTTCACTCAAGGCTCTGGACTCATTATTAAGTATAACAACCAATAAGCCCCAACATCATTTCCAAGTGCTTTCCTATCATGAGAAATTTCTTTAATTTACCAGTGCTATTCAGGCTGTGAACTATAACATTATCCATCACATGATCCCATATGAAATACTTCCATGATATTTTATCATTGATTTTCTTTCTATAAATTCTCACTGTGTGTTTTTGATCTAGGAATGACACATATGTACTTTGGAAAATCTCTGTGACAACTAGATATTATCAAATGTCAGCAGACATGCCTGCTTCCAGGAACATTTCCATTTTTAGAATTCTTCAAAATTACTTCTGTGGCAAACTATGGCTTAGCAACTAGAACAATCATAGTCGCACATATACAATATTCCAGGACTATGTCCTTATGCCAAATAGAGCTTAGCCTTCGTTCATTACAGAATTTTCTTTTCATTTGTTGCTTCTGTACAGACTGATTCACGAATGTGTTGAATTATGTAAAAAGAAAAGCAGCCTGTTACAGAGCATGCAGGACATACATCTAGAAACTATAGATTCATATTTTTATTTTTCCTCATGGGAGCAAAGATTTTATAGAAAACATAGACATTCCTATCTCAGTGAGCCCAGAAAAGTAGTGCTTGAGATTGCTAAAAGGGAGCATGACACATGTAGGTTTTCCTTCAGCATTCATATGTGCTAAGTATGTGCTAGGGAAGAAAGAGTTTTCATAGACTGGAGCCTTTAATGTCACAAGAGGCCAAGGGAGAAGCTATGATTTCTGTTATTATTCTGAAAACTGAATCAAACAAGGACCCATGCCATTAACTCCTAAGAGCTTGACCTGAACCTCAGGGCAGAGCTGTGGTGATGAAAGTGCTCACAGAAAGCCGAGGCTGACAGAGGATGTGTTTCTATAAGTGCTCCATTACATCAGATGAGGAGTGTGAACCAGAATAGTAAAGCTTCCTTCCTAAGTTTTGTGGGTCAAAGGGATATGTACTGAGAAATATCTGCTTCTAAGGTTTGTTTGAGAGCCCACAACAAATATTTCGGAGATAGGATGATATTTTGTAGCTTTTAAAATCTAGAAGTGAGTAATAAATTCAAGGAGCTATCCAGTGAGGGAAATGTGGTAGATGAGCTAATATACACAGTGTTACAATAAACACATTGGTGCTTCCTCAGCCTGCACACACTATTCTCCTAGCCCTAATGGACTTTAATATGATTTCAAAAAAACGGCTGACTAGTATTGATGAGATTGCTCAGGGGGTAAAACATTTGTACACCAGCATGAGGACATGACTTTAATCCCTACGACTGATATGAGGCACATATCTCTAATCCCAGAATCCAAAGATGAGAAAAGAGGTGGAGGCAGCAGAATTTCTGGAAGTCCTAGGGCCAGGGAGCCTGGTTTACATCATGACAAACATGAAACCTGTCTCAGACAAGGCAGAAGGTGAGGACTCTCACCCAAGGTTGTCCTCTGACCTCCACACACACGCACACCCTGCCCTGCCAAAATTTAGACACATACACATATCTATATGCATACACACACACAGATGCATGCACACACACACACACACACACACACACACACACATTTCATGAACTGAGTATTCGATCCAGAGTCTTAAAATCAACAGCTGGCAGTGGTTACTGGATGGGCAAAGTATAAGGATCTCTAGTTAAGTGATCATTTAGTTAAAATTCATTTCATGTTTTAAAAATATAAGGTCTTGATGTATCTTAGAATCACAATGTAGTCTGCCTTGAATTATTTTAAAATCCCAATGTAGTCTGTCTTTCCTAAGTTCATAGAAGATATTTGTAAATCTATGACTGAATAGAAAGGGAGAAGTTAAGAATTTAGCAAGAAAATAATAAAAAGAAATCACAACCCTCAAAGCTTCTTACACAAAAGAAACAATCAAGGAAGTGAAGAGAAATCCACAGAGTGGGAGGAAACCTTCACTGCAGACACATCTGACAAAGCATTGATTTCCAAATAATAAACTACTCAAAAAACAAAGAAAAAAGAAAACAAATGACCCACTCAATAGATGGAGCAAAGAACTGAACAGAGACTTCACAAGTGAGGAATTAGAGATGTCTGAGAAACACCTCAAGAACGTTCAACATCACTAACATTAAGGAAATGCAAATGAAAACCACTTTAAGATATCATCTTACCCAATAAGACTGGCTAGGATCAAGAAAAAAGATGTTACCAAGTGCTGGAGAGGTTGTGGGGAAAGGGGAACACTCATCCACTGCTGGTGGGAATGTAAACTCATACAGCCACTATGGAAAGCAGTGTGGAGACCCTTGGAAGACTTGGAATGAACTTGCCACCTGACTCCCCCATACCACTCCTGAGCATGTACCCTCAAGACTTACGCCACCACAGAGATACATGCACGGCCATGTTTATTGCAGCTCTCTTCACAATAGCAAGGAGCTGGAACCAACCTAAATGCCCCTCAACTGACGAGTGGATAGAGAAAATGTGGTACATCTACACAATGAATTCTATGCAGCAGTAAAGAAGAATGACATCACAAGCTTTGCAGGAAAATGGCTGGAGCTAGAGGACATCATGCTGAGTGAAGTAACACAGTCCCAGAAAAACAGACGATAATGATATCCCTCATCTGTGAATGCTAGTGCAATTACCCAGTTGTAAGTATTTCTTGTGTAGCCCCCCTGAGCTTTTGTACAAAGCAGTTGGGCTATGCATTTGGAAACAACAACAACAGAAAAGACTGCATCAAAGAACTGACTGAAACAGTGAACTTCTGCTTAAACAGTCAACTTCCCCATGGAAAATATGAGAAAGACTAAGAGATGAAAAGCATGTTTGGCAGAATGCATGAGCTCTGGCGGGGTGGGGGAATGGGTGGGAACACGGGTCTAGATTTTCAAAATAAATAAATAAATTTATGTGAAAAAAAAAGAAATGATATTTTTTTTATTTTAGATTTTTGTAGTTTATAATATAATGATTTTATGGCTTAAATTTAAAATTGGCAAATTAACTGAAAACTGGGTTATATTTTTGTCTAAATACTGTGATTATGATAAAGTCACATGCTATGATGGACACCTTGACCTTCAAGTCTCCTTTCTCAGTCTTTCTAGCACCTGCTTTGGATGATTATACCACTTGTCTCTGAAAGGAAGTCATCATACAATATGAATTAGCATCCACTCCTGGAATTCCCACCTCATCTATGAAATAACTGAATTGCTACTCATAAAATATTTTCAGATGTGCCATTTTGGTAGCCTAAGAGTTTCTCTTTAGATGGGCAAGTAGAAGGAGTTCTTCCCTCAAATATACGCATCACGAGTATTGCTAAGTGGCACAATTATCATTTGCATCCATTAATTCTGCTTTAGGGACCTGTCAAGCCAGGAACAAACCTATGGTCTTCAGCAAAGAAAGGTACCATGATACACAAGAGGAACAGGAGGTCTGGAAGGAAAACCAGAGAGAAAACAAGAGGTCAGAAGGAGGGAAGAGGAAGAAAGAAGGAGAGAGAGGGAGGAGAGAGAGAGAGAGAGAGAGAGAGAGAGAGAGAAGAGAGAGAGAAGAGGATAATCAAGGCAGAAAGTTTAAAACATTAAAGAGAAAAACAAAAAACACTGAGATACGGTTTCAATAGTAAAATAAGAAGGAAAAGAAATCTGAAAGCATAGAAGTCTGCTCCCACCAGCCAGCTTCTCTCTTGTTCTTTTTTAGAAAAATGAAATGTTTCAGTTACTTGTACTGATATGTTTGGGTTTTATTTGTTTATTTATTTATTTATTTTTTTTTTTTTGGTCTTTTCGAGACAGGGTCTCCCTATTGCCCCAGCTGTCCTGGAACTCACTCTGTAGACCAGGGTCGCCTTGAACTCACAGAGATCCGCCTGCCTCTGCCTCCCGAGTGCTAGGATTAAAGGCGTGCGCCTATGTTTGGTTTTTATAACTGATATGTTTGGTTTTTATAACTGATCATTTGTCCTTCAGTCAGTGGGAAGTTTTTAGCATTAGAGATAAAATTTAAATTTAATTATGTAAACCTTATAACTTGTTTTGCACATGATCCATCGAATGGACCTAAGGCTTGGGATTTCAGATGTAGACAGCACATCCTCATTATTTCTCTTTTTTGTTTATTTATTTATTTATATTTATTATTTATTTATTTATCCATTTATTTATTTATTTTTGAGACAGGGTTCTCCCTGTAGCCCCAGCTGGCCTGGAACTTACTATGTAGACCAGGCGGTCCTGGAACT
>VZQC01004854.1:1736249-1762612 GCA_009823505.1 Rhizomys pruinosus
GTCCTGGAACTCAGAGATCCACCTGCCTCTGCCTCCTGAATGCCAGGATAAAAGGTGTGCACCACCATGCCTTGCATCATCCTCATTATTTCATAAGCATTTCCAATGTGTTTCATATGACAGACATGGGCTTTTCAATGACAAGTTGGTGGTATGTACGACAGGCAAGGCATGCGTACATGAGGCATGAAACCGAGAGCAGAAGTGTTGCTGGTTTGGTCTGAGTAAGTTCATGTAGCTATTCATTCATTCATGAAATGCCTGAAGGGCCTGAAAGACACATTTTCATGTAGAAGGTAGACAGCAAATGCAAATTATCACTTAAGTTAGTGATGCATAAATTAACATGTTCATTAAAATGAGCATAATAACATCTATTCTACCGAGGTTTTATGATTTTTGTGACAATAATAGTACAAATGAATACAGTGGTACCTATTATGAAACTTACAATAATAATAGATCAATGTATGTGATAAATAAGCAAAAAATAATTCTTCAGATCTCATAAATCAGAGCAAAGTAAAAGTGAAGCAAATAATGTCTGAAGGAATGGTTTCAGCAAAAGGAATTAGAAGGAAACATCAGGGTCATCCCAAAGCTAAGCAAACCAATATATATAGAGTTCTATATAAAGGGAAAGGGAAATGTGCCTGAACTGAATTGGAAAATAATGTATGAAATGCACAAAGCATCAATAAAAATAAAAAAAAAATAAATTACACCAACTAACCTGTAGCCTTTTAAAATGTTTTTTAATGTTCAATTGTTTTCTAATGACAATAGTAAGATTTGAAAAGTTTTAGCTTTGTAGGTAGTGTTGTATTCAAAGACCACTGACTTCTAAGTGAACCAAAACACCATTTTTCTAGAAATGATGAGAGACATCAGAAGGTAAGATGGATAGCACTGAAATGACTCAGCTAAGAGAAGCTGCTGATGGGAATGAGGCACTGCTGTGGAGGTTCAATCTTGTATGTAATCAATACTTATTTAGTGCCTACTTTATACAGGCATTTTACTAAGACAGAGTTATAGGAATGAACAATACATAAAATCTTCTAAACAACTGTTGAGTCAAAATAAAATACAAATCAATAAGCAAAATGGAAATAACTGCCTTTAAAGAATTTACCATGGTAGGTTTATGGAGTATTTAGAATAAAAAAGTAGTAATTTTAAACATGTAATCCATGGAAAAAAAATTTGTAGAGAAGTAGATAGGTCCACAGTATATGTTGAAATTGATATAATAGGACTTTCTTGTGAATTTAATGCACACTTGAGGAAAATAAACAAAATATGACTTCCACAATTTGGCTTGAGCATTGGGAGGCAAATTAGAATGTACTAGAACAAGAACAGCCAGCTTTTCTGTTTAGTCATTATGGTTTCCTATGTTAATTTGGTCAGGATACATGTGAATAAGTTCATTGAAGGCGGGTGACTAGTTAATTTATTGGGTTATTCCAATGATATATCTTATGAATAGTTCATGCTTAAAGTTTTTTCATAATTTTAGAAAAGTTTTAGAAAATGGATTATTGTTCATAAATTAGCTACATGACCCTATGATAACATATTTAAAACACCAAAACTTCAACTTCTTAGATCAAAGAGCATCCTCCAGGCCAGAATGTTTCTGGGATGGTTTCTTTGAATCCTGATAAAAATCTCTAATATTTCCATGTGTTATTGTATATTTGTATATTCACTTTGATAGCAAGGAATAGGAGCCAAATGCATATTTCATACATTCTTTTGATTAAAAATGATAAAGGTAATATTAATGTTTTTTTCTTTTCAATTTCAAATATATGACTTGGAAATAATTTTCCATGGAACAGTGAACTAATTAAAGGAAATGAGAATGACTCTAGATTTTATCTTTGCACCTTGTTTATGCTTGAATCCTTAATGTTCAGATGTAACAGAAATAGTTGCAAAGAATCACAGTCATGGAGTTTGGGAATGTTAAAAGTATTTTAATGTTAGCTATCTCCACACCTTAAATCTAAGACAATGAAAAAGTAGCCTCTGGAAAGATAATTAACCAAACCAAGGTTGTACATTAAATTCAAACCCAATTTCTGATTAAAGCTATTGTTTACTTCGATCTCCAGTGTTGTACCCCAGTAGAACTATCCACCTTGTGTTTAGAAGTAGGCCTCTCCGTGGGACCTGGAGTTCACTGATCATGCTAGACTAGCCCTGCTAATGAATCTCTGGAGTCCTGTTTCTACCTTCCCTGTGCTGGGCTTCTAAGCATAGACTACTCTACCCTGCTTTTATGCAGGTTGGGACCCAGTCTCTCATCCTCAAATTTGCTATGTCCCCAGCTCCCATTTTTACACATTTCTTAAACAGCTCTTACAGTTATCCAAACAGTTCTTCTCAACCTCACAGAAAATCAATATTTACATAGATGGCAAGAGAAGAAAGCATAAGATACAGATGAGCAAAAATGAAGTATATTTTTCTTTCATTAGAAAGGCCAAAGTTAGATTGAAAGAAAAAATTATTGAGGCAAGTTTAATTAATGACCATCTCAATTAAAAATAGTAATAATAACCAGGTGCTGTTGTGCACTTTTAAAAATTAAATCTTGTTAGGCTGAGGGTGGAAAGATTGGATGAGTCCAAGAGTTTGAATCTAGTTTAGACAACACAGTGAGAGTTCATGACAAAACTTAATACAATAAAAAATAATGATTTCATAGGACCATAAAACACATATCCTATCTACCCTGTAAGTATCCAGTGAAATCTACAATATGTGGAGAATATCAAATTTTCAGTGAAAAAACTGCTTAGAACATAGGCAATCCAGCTATTGTTCACACAATGGCTCTTTTTACCTTTTTGTCACCCTTCTGATATAAGGATGTGCCCCTCACCTCAGTGTACACTTTATCCTCTAGTTCTCTGGGTCTCAATAAATTTATTCCAGTTTAATTTTTATCTACAGTAAGCTACAAATATTGGCGCAAACATATTCAGGAACATGATTATTTAAAATGAAAATGAATGATAAAACGTGTGCATGAATGAATGAATGTTAAGTACCAATTTGTCATGCTATTGCTGGAAAGTGTTAATATGCCTGAATTTCAGGTATGAAATACCTCCATAGACATATGAAAAACATGTATTTATTTTGATTTTTCAGCTTTAAAATATCTATTGTTCAGGATCACTTACTATTTTTTATGATTAAACTATCAATATTTCCAGATTACTATATTAATCTATAGTTTGTGGGAAAAGGGGGAGCTAAAGCTCAAAAATTAAGAAAGGTACTAGGTTAAACATCTCACTTATAATGTAGTGCTTGAAATATATATATATATATATAATTACATTTCCTTGAGTATATAAACTATATAATGTGTCTTTCAATCAAAAGACTTTCATCTCCGTGCATATAACCTAAATAGTGTTTAAGTGCTTGAATAGGCATTTTTTTCTCGAGAATATTGGGGAATGAAAATGTGGGAGGAATTACAAATTCACTGACTTGCTTATTACTGGGACCTACCTAAGTGCACAGAATTGGAGCACGACACCTCTTTTTAAAATCTTATATTGCTTTGGCCATAAGTTTCTTTTAGAAACTGCCAAGGGAATAGGAGATGAATAAGATGTTTGTAGCTATTTAAAACAAAGCTAAAATTTTTTTTTTCCTTTTTGCTGCCCTAGTGTCACTGAAGCCTCGAGTTCTCAGAAGCCTGGGCCTGGCCTGCAACAGAAGCTGAAGTGCTGCTGCTGGCTGCTGCCTCAGTGTCCTAAATTTTTCTTTAGTGTAAATATCTGCAACTAATAGTAAAGAAATATTATGCTGCCATTATATCGTAGAAATATTTTATCAACAATATTTCATAGCAATTAAAACAAGCCATATTTTACATGAACTATTTTATATTATAGTAGTATGATATCATTAATGAAAATATTACCCATTATTCCAAGAGAGGATAATTTAAAATACATATTTCTGCTCCTCAGAATGCACATACCAAGGGATATCTGTATGATACATGTTCACAGACCCGCAATTTGTATCTCTGAACTCACCTTGGAACCAATGTCAGTACTAATCAATGTTCTTATGGGTTATGTTGTTTCTGGAAGGTTAGCCACTTTCTCATTAATAAATGTAAACTATGGTGCTATCAAGGTGACTCAGTGAACAAAGACACTTGCTGCTAACCTGACTATATATGTTAGAATCCCACAAACTCCATGGTAGACATATAGACCAATTCTAAGAATGTTACGCTCTTCTCTCCAATGTATGTTCCTTGACATACAAACTCTCTCACAAATAAATGAAAGTCGTACAAACCTTTAAAAATACATATTTCACAGATTTGATTACTATTCAGGACAATTATTAGAAGATAATTAATTTAAATGAAGACTTTACCAAATTGAGTGTGCATTTTTTCTAAGATATTGAATGATAAGAGTAGTTGGAGTAGTTATAGGATAAAAATAATGTATATATAAATGTATTTGTTTTATGTATTTTTTGTACTTTTATTTTGAGTAGTTTATGTGTAAGTTAAGTGTTTGGATCACAAATATATGATTTGAAAGAAAATTACAAAACAAAAAATTTGAACTAAATATTTGAAGTAAAATCTCAAGTTTCATTTATATATCTATGTATATTCCTCTCCTCACAAACAATGTAATGCCCAATGAGTAATAACTACCATTAATTTTATTTAATTGATCATTGTTTTTAATGTAGATAAATTAGTTCTAATCAGATTGTTGCTTAATAACCAAGAAATCATAACAGTATGTTAGTTACTGAATGTGAATATATTCAATGTTTCATATCTCTCAAGGAAAAATATAAAAGTTCAAGGTCAAAATATAATATTTTGTTTTACAGTGTTACTTTTTAGAGATCCAATACATTATAGTGACTAATTCAAATACAGAAAACATGCCATGTTCAATTATTAACCATCAGAATGTAAATGGGAACCAGAAAGAAGAGGAAATAAGAGAATATATGTTTCCTAGAGGCAAAGTCATTACATTTAGAAAATGCATTATTAATAAATGATTCACAAGTAGAATAATAAATTTACTTCATAAGAGGTTGTATGTTTGATATTCTTGTAACTATCAAAACACAGAGAATAAATAATACCTCCTCCTTTTCCTGTGTTGTTGGGTTGTTTGACTTTAGGATTCTAACAAAGAAGTTATTGATACAAAGCAGGTGGCACAGTTGATCAGTAAATCAATTCCTAAGATACTAAAACCTGTTGTTTTCATTCCCAATAAATTCAAGACCCACAAGCACCCTTACAGATAAATATAGTCTATATTCTCTTTCATCAAAATGTTTTGTCACTCCAGCCATTACAAATAAAGCTTAAAAATCCCAAATATGGTACAGCATGATATTTCTCCAAGCCTTATGGCTGGCTTAATGAATACTCAGAAAACAGCAGCAAACCACACCCAAGATATCCTCAGAAATTTTGGTGATGCCGTCTGTGCCCATTTTATGGAATCAATCAATCTACTGGCTTGCTGTGTCTTTTCTGTCTCCTTTCCATTCACCAAATAACAGAAGTGATTAAAAGCTATCAGCTATTTATGTATTTTCTTTATCAATTACATTGGCAAGATTTAGGAGGACATGCCAAATTTAAATTATATGCAATTGGGATTATCCGTTTGTTATAAATTATACCTTGTAGAAAACAAAGTAAAGAAAAGAGAAACAAAAACAAACAAAATCCCAAATGTCAGCAGCCTCCTTTTAAGGGAGAGCTGGAGATCTCCCTTAAAAGGAGGCTGCTGACATTTAAATCTCCTGGAGAGATGGCCTAGGGGAAAAGAGCACCGACTGCTCTTGCAGAGGACCCGGGTTCGATCCCCAGCACCCACATGGCAGCTGAGAACCGTCTGTAACTCCAATTCCAGGAGAACTCCAGTTCCAGGGGAATCTGACACCCTCTTCTGATCTCCGCGGCATTGCACGACACTGGTGCACAAACCTACATGCAGACAGTACATTCATACACATAAAAATAAATAAAATTAAAAATATATATACATATAATTCCATCAAGAGATTATACAACTACCTGATCAAATTCTATAGCTCCTCTTCAGTTCAATTTCCTCATTTTTGAGGTCAAGCTATAATACAACTCAAAGAGCATTGTGAGAATTAGATAAAATGCTCCATGTCTTACTCTTAGTACCCAGGAAGTATTGACTTCTCACTTTTGTCCTGGAGTTACCATCCTGTCAGTGTATCCCTGCAAATCCTTAATGAGAGGTCTATCTGAGTTTTTACTCAATTTTACTTATACTTCATACAGCAAGTTTGTTGGTAATTTTTCTTTCACTTTATTCTCAATGCAATTAGAAAATCTCTTCCCTTTTAGCTCTTTCTTCTTGTTTCTGACACATAAAAATATTCTGTTTCTAAGCAAATCAAAGAAACTTGAAAAGCCTAAAGAGCCAATTAAAAAGAAGTCTTCTGGTTTTGGAATTTACCCTGAGAGGAGAAAAACGAACTTGAAGTTTTGCTTTAATAGACAGTTTCTTTTTACAGGGTGTTGTAATAAATATAATATAACCTCACATCTGTTCAACAATAGTTGCATAGCTAAAATTTAAATATTACATAGTTAAAGAATAATGTGGGAGTATGTTATGTTTATTTAATAGGTTTAACATTGCAGTTAAATTCTCTATCAGATTAATAAATGGCACATTTCTCATTTGGGAAGACTGCCGACCCTTCTTCCTGTTTTAAATTTCATGTAATTGATAATGTTTTATCACTGAAAAATACACATTGCTAATGCAGTGTCTGTTAAGAAGTTGTTTATAATTTCATGAAATATGTTCCTATAGGAAAAATCATTATTATTATAATCATGTTTATGTAGAACATGGAATAGGATTCCGTGTATTCCACTACCATATAAAAGAATATTAAATCCCCAGTCTGTTTCTTACAGTGTGTTTACTAGGGGTTTTGTCATATCTATTTTCACTTACTTTCTGTAGAATCCAACTGTTTGACTGAATTTGTCTGCTAAGCAAATGTTCATCAACTAAACACTGGACAGTAATGACAAAATGTATGTTGGTGACTTTTTTTCTCTCTCCGGTAAGCAATGTATTAATCACCAAATAGAAATACTGACTAAAAAACCAGAGTACTGAGCATTTCCAAAAGAGAATGTAAATAACTGTAAATAATTCAGCGTGAAAGACAAAGAACAGACACTGAATAGCATGCAGTCTAATTTGAAGGGAAATGTGGCAGAAAGATCCTGTCCATATGGGGTGGTAGCGTTTGCTTTTTTTTTAACGTTGTACACTTCACCTTGTAACAATTATATTCTGGTGTTACAGCTTTTAAAAAATGCATTCTAACACTAAGCCTGGTGGCACAAACTTGTGCTGACTGATGAGACTGAGGTACAAGGAGTACATTGAATTTGAGGCCTACCTGAGCTGCTTAGGCAGTATCAGTTCTATGTAGTGAGACTCTGTCTCAAAGAAAAATAATAAGAACAAGAATAATAAGAATTCCATCACTATGTTTCAAACTGTTAGGACAGCAAAATTGATCAGGTAAATAATAATAAGCACTGAACCATTATAAGTCATTAATAATGACAAATACAGTAAAATTGTGCCTACAAGCATAGAATACATAGTAGGGGTCAGTAGCTGCTGGAACAGGGAGGATTATAATGACTTTGAACATGTTGATTTAAGCGTTTATGAGGATGCAAACAGGCAAGTTGTTCCTTTCCAATAACTATGAGGACACAGTCTATATGACAGTATTATTGCTTTAAAATATTTTAGAGAAAAATTAAAGGTATTAGGCCCAAATAAAAAATTATAGAACTATACAAAGACATTGATCATCTGGTTGAACAGTCTACAAACAGTAATCGTACTGCTAGTATTAGAAATGACAGTACTGGGCTGGAGAGATAGCCTAGCGGTTAAGAGCACCGACTGCTCTTGCAGAGGACCCGGGTTCGATCCCCAGCACCCACATGGCGGCTGAGAACCGTCTGTAACTCCAATTCCAGGAGAACTCCAGTTCCAGGGGAATCCAACACCCTCTTCTGACCTCTGTGGCATTGCACGACACGGGTGCACAAACCTGCATGCAGACAGTAGATTCATACACATAGAAAATAAATAAAATTTTAAAAAATGTCCATAAAAAATTAAAAAAAAAAGAAATGTCAGTACCGTCTTCAAACTGTACAAACAAATGAACTCCTGCACGGGGAAATAATGTTGCAGTAGGCTTATAGATTTGCCTTTGCTGAAAAGAGCTAGCAACACAGTTATAGAGCCTGTATACTATTTCTATATTTAAAATAAAGTCTGCTCAAGAAAAAGGAAAAGAACTTTGCATCTATTTTAATGGTTAGAAAAAGGCTCAGCAACTTTTATTCATGATAACTAGAGCCAATCAAAAGAAACTCAAAATGGCACTGATAGAATATATTCACAGAACTTAGCAGAATGTTTCTTTAATCTTTTCTCTTGCACAGGAGCTGAAAGATAAGACTATTACAGGACATGGCCTACTAATAAATAACAGCTAATTAGCTTGATAATTCTTTGATTAAGCCTTAATTTTCTCTGCTTCTCACACAGCAATTCAAATTACTGTGCATTATTTATTCATTTTCACACTATTTAGAACAGGCATTAGAATAGTCTCAGTAGGTTACCTGAATTTATTTCTATCTGACAGCAGGTCTATGCCATTAATTGTGGCAAGGTTAGACCAATATAGAAATATATCCAACATACTCGAGTGAAAA
Organism: Rhizomys pruinosus; assembly: GCA_009823505.1. NCBI lineage: Eukaryota > Metazoa > Chordata > Mammalia > Rodentia > Spalacidae > Rhizomys > Rhizomys pruinosus. Next base: position 1,745,098 of record VZQC01004854.1, read on the forward strand.
CATTCCTTCAAGAGAATGATATTTCTGTTAAAACAGATACCTCTTTCAAAAGTCTAGAAAATTAAGTTTTGAGGAAGATTTTTTTTCTTCTAGGTACAGAGAAAGTAACATCATACAAACATTGTACTAAGGGAAAAATAACCCTAATTTAAACTATACTTTGCCTAATCTCTCTGAAACTGGCTGGACTATGGCAGAAGCATCACTGGATCTGCATCAGCTCAAAATGACCATGTCTGTATCTATGTACATCACAGCTCTTTATAGTGATCAACATGTTTAATTTGTTTATGTAAACAAATATGACAATCTGACATATTTCCCTTGAGCAGCTTCTTCGGAAGACATCAAATAATCATAAAGCAACTCCCGTGGGGTAAGAGAATCCAGAAGCTACATACACCCTTAATTAAGCAAAGACTCTTCCCTGTCTTTTCTCTCATTTTAGTCCAATTTATTCTGCTGCCTGCAGTTTACTGATGTATGCACTGAACCAGTCTTTGTAAATTCCAATCTTCTGTCTCTAGAGGTACCAGCAATAATTCCTTAAGAAATCTTTACAAAGGCTGATTTACAGAGCTTAGAAACCTGTCATCTTTTTAAATAACAAGATTATTTCTTCAAATGAATAAAGAGGACTGCTCTGGGATAAATGTTATTTTCTCCCATTGAGATAAATACTGTAAATCAAGAATTCAATTCAGAAAATGTATCACATTTCTAGCAAGTGAGGATTTAAAGCAAAGGTTTCCAAAGATGTTTAAAGGCAGTTTAGAGAAAAAAAAATGATTGCTAAAGGGAGCATAATAATAACAGGATAATTAAATCAGAAAGATGAAAGGAGTAGAGAAACCATGATTTTGCTGAATCTAGAAGCCTCCAGAGCCACTGAGCATTTGAACTGGTTGTGTCTTGGGCCCAAGTGTAGGTGCATGATATGAACCACTCCTGACAGTCAGGTTTGTTATTCCACTTTATAGACTAGGTGAGAGGATCAAAAACAAGTAACTTACCTACATCCTATATTCTTGTGATTTGTTGAAATAGTTATTTTTTTAATGGCAATAATTTTCTACTTAATTTTTTCTACTCCTGCTTATTCCAAAAGGGCTCCAAAATTGCTTTCTATTTTTTCTTCTGAAATCTTTCTGCAGATCATGCGGTAGATATATCATTTGTGGTTTTGTTTTCAATTAACTTTAGAATTCCAGGTCTTGGGGATCAATTTATAGTAGATTAAGAAGTTCTCCACTCCAGATTCCAGAAAGTCTGAGAGTAAGGTCAAACTTCTACTGTTGTATGAATAAGAAATATAGCTACACTTATGCCAGATTATAAAAGAGACTTATAACTGAATGACCAAAATTACAATAAAAATTGAACTTAAGGATAGTGTCTGAAAGCTTTCATTTTTTGATAAGGGATATCTATCAAATCCTATAAATATTTTGAGTTCATTTGAAAGTTAAATTTTGGTTCTACCACTGCACTATATAGTATAATTTATGTAAGAATATTAGAACTTTTATCTCAACTTGGAGACACAAAACACTTTCTAATATAAAAATATGAATATGATCAATATTTCATTGTGTTTGTATGCTATATTTAAAAAATCATCAGGTGATATACTGAAATACTGTTCCCCAGTAGAAGTAAGTTCTGATTGGTTGCCTAGACAATTATGACTTCAAAAAACTTAGAAGAAAAGATTTGGGGGGTTTTCACCATAAAGCAATGATGAAAGCTGGAGCAAACAGAATGGTTACGTTGATTTTAATAGTATATATTATTGTGTATTACTATATATATATATATATATATGTGTGTGTGTGTGTGTGTGTGCATACTTGTATACAACATGGCACTCCATAATATGCAATTGTGTTTATAAATTAGAAAATAAAAAATACAAAACATAAAAATCTCTTTTGTAGTACTAGTGGAAAAATTCATCCCATTACTGAAATTGTTATTTAACTCATTGTTTTGTTTCAGTTATATGAAGATATACTTTCCTTATGGTACCCTTATACCATCAACTAGATACAATGAGGTAATGTAAACATTACTTGATACACACAGTGTAATTTAAAACCATCACAGAGTCATTTCAGGTATACGTAATGCAAGTAATATATTTTATTATTATAATATGTCATAAAGCCAGATACTTAGGTAAAGAAACTATAAGCAGAACTGTAACTATATGTATCACTCATTTGTATACTCTAATAATAATAGTAACTGAAATTTTCTAAATGTTGTATATTTGTCAATATGCTTTACATAAATTTCATCTGAGCTTCAGTAACCAGATATCATTAATATTTTGTTTACTGCTATATATAAAATTTATTATTTTCCCTAAAACTGAAAGATGCTCAATCCAATCTCATTATAGGCATTCACTATACATAACAAATGATCTTCAAGGCCACATGAAAATATTATATTACCATTCAAATAATGCAGCAAAGGTTAGAAGACAGAAGATTGTCAAAATGGGCTAACTTGGTCTAGTATGTTATTTGTTGGCATGATTCTCAGAACATTCTCAGAACATGATTCTTCACCTTATCAAACCTCTTGTAATATGTTCAATAGTAAAAACTATGTGTTCAATAGCTTTAAAAAGCCTACTAAATACTACTAAGAATAGTAAAGCCAACACATATCCAATGCACTTTGAGCATCTCTAATTAATTCTACAATCATCTAATTATCAAACTAAAATTACAGAGAGGAAACAAGGACCAAACTAGATCAAGAGAGTCAACAAGATATATTTCAAGCAAGTATCAGACCTAGATTTGAGCCCCTGAATTTGGCTTTGATAATAAATTTAGGGTATGTATGATTCAGTGTAGAATATAAATAATTTAGAGATAATCAAATGCCAATAACAGTCAGGAGAGGAAAAACAAAGCTGTTACTCTTGTTAACACACCAATTTCAGTCAGGGTCACATCCCTCTTCATTTTCTCTTTCATTCACATACACACAAAGAAATTCCTTATGTATTCCTCAGCCTTCAGTTTCTACAGATCCACATTATCCTTGTGACAGCAGGAACCACTGATATCTCATCTGGAATGTCTAAGGTTTAGAATCTGTGCCATCTTACTCAACTCCAAAATTTTAAGTTTTGGTATTATCTATTAGTTTGCATTTTCTCTTTCCACTTGTTAAAATAGAAATTATCTTTTTGTATTTTGAAATTTTTAAACTTAACATTTCTTCAGTTTGTGTGTGTGTGTGTGTGTGTGTGTGTGTGTGTGTGTGTGTGTGTGTGTGTGTGTGTGTGTGTGTGTCATAAGACAAATTTCAGGAACTGGTTTTCTCCTTCCACTGTGCGAGTCCTGTGACTAACTCAGGAGTACAGGCTCAGTGTTAGGCACATTCACCCACTGAGCCATTTTTCCAGTCCTGTCTTTTACTATTAAACCTTTGTGCTCAGTTAAGGATTGATGGACATATAGAAGTTGCTCAACATTCACATTCTGAGTGTTCTACTTTTATAAATTTTATTTATTTATTTATTTATTTTTATTTTATTTATTTATTTTTTATGTATATGAGTGTACTGTCTGCATGTAGGTTGGTGCACCGTGTGGTGCAATGCCACGCAGGTTTCAGAAGAGGGCGTCGGATTGCCCTGGAACTGGAGTTAAAGACAGTTCTTAGCCGCCATGTGGGTGCTGGGAATCGAACCCGGGCCCTCTGCAAGAGGAGTCAGTGCTCTTAACCGCTAGGCCAACTCTCCAGCCCCATGAGTGTTATACTTTTATATCCACTTCTAACGTTTCCCCCAAATCCTTGGTTAACTAACTGCTTATTGATTTTCTTGGTTAACTAACTGCTTACTGATTTGATAATTAAGTGTGACAATTGAATAAGATATAATATGTGTAAATAACTACGGTGATCCTTGTATTCAGCAGGTGCTAAAGAGATGAGGTTTGGATTGTAATCTTCACATCTTCCCCTTTGCTAATGGGTACACTGCTGGGTATTTCATGAGTTCAGTCTCTTCTTTATCAGCCCTGTTCCCCACAGTGAGGTTAGATGTCATGCTCTTCTGAAACTACCTCCTCACAGCGTTCATTTGCTTTTCAAGGCCAACAATCTCTCAATAACCTTAAAGCCCTCTCCTTCAGTAGACAAAACTTCCATAATTCTCTGGGTTTTTTTTTTTTTCCTTTTCTGAAAACATCCTCATTCTCTCCAATTACCCTCTAAAATAAGGCTTTGTTTCCTCCCTTGGAGTTCCTAATATGCTTTGCAATTTTATTCTCTTCAGATTATTCTGCACACAGATTCCATTGCACTTTCCTTTGTAGACTCCCTAGTTCATGAATGTGAACTCCTTGAGTTCCTTACCAGCATCTGGAAAACAAAGCTGGTTTTAATCTCAAGGATCTAGAAACAGGGCCTTTATTTTTTTCTTTGTGAGATGCACAAATCACTTGAACTCTGTGTTTCCAATAATTTTAAAATATTTATTATTTTTATTTCACGTGTATGAGCAGATTGCCTGCATGCATATAAGTGTGCCTATGTCATGCAATGCCCACAGAGGTTAGAAGTGAGCATTGGATTCCTCTAAAACTGGAGTTATGGATATTGTTATCTGCCATGTGGGTGTTGGGAACTGAACCCAGGGCCTCTGCCATTACAGCCAGTGCTCTTAACCACAGAGCCACCACTCCAGACTGAATGCTTCTAGTATTTTCACAAGAATGACAATACACATTTTCCAAGGTATTTTAAGAGCTCAGCAAAGAACAAATGCTCAAATCCTGGCAATGGCTAGAATACATTTTAAGATTTATGATCTTTTGACTTATCTAGTTTCAGTCTTCAATGTCTTCAACTTCAGAGACACACACAAACACTGACTCAAGACCAATATTTAATTTCAATATTTACATGTTCCATAAGATCTCTTATCATTCTAAAAGTACTGCCATTTTCCAAAAAATTTATATTTAAAAAGGGAGACAGAAGTAAAAGAAGGGGAGGATACGTGCATGAATTATTTATTACTTTTAATAAATCATATTTTGAGATATGTTACTGCTGCATATTGCAGATTGCTCTTGAACTCACAAAGCTCCTGCTTAACCCCTGTGCTCTAAGCATGAGCTAGCATGCCATGTATCATTTTAACAACCTTAAGAAATAAATTTTATAAGGAAAATTACATTTTGAAATTCAAGAAAGAAAAGGGTCTTATACCTTCTTTGTATGACCTGCCAAGATTTTTTGTCTATAATATTCTTCATTAAAGAAAACTAGATTAGGTTTTAGAGAGATGGCTCAGCAGTTAAGAGTACTGGATGCTCTTGAAGAGGACCTGGATTAAATTCCCAGCACACATATGACAGCTAACAACTGTGCATAAACTAACTTCCAGTTCTGGGGGATCCAGTGGCCTCTTTTGGCCTATACAGGCATTGAATGACAAGGATGCACTTACATGCAGGCATAAAACAAAGACAATTGGGTTCATTTTTATACTATTTTAGTTGTTCTAATGACTTAAAAGACTAACATGTCTTGAATTACTGTTTCCTTCTAGGTCTTCAGTAAAGAAAAGGAAAGTTTACTTATTTTTAAAAACAGAATAAATTCCATTTTATTTTGTAATCACCATTGGACAATTACCACTGGACAATTTTAAAAATTCAAGGCATACTATAGAATCTCTTCATTGTTATTTTCAAAACAAACTGAACATGTTCCATTTTACAATCTCATCATTATCGATTTTCCCCAATAATATGTAAGATCAAAAGACTAAGACAACAGCAGAGAGATGGAGGTGCCTTGAAGACAGAAGCAGCACATAAGGTTTACCGTCACTCTCCTTCTGCTTCCTGTGCTTGTTATAGTTTACTACAGTACAAGCCTTATCATCAAGGGATATATGAAAAATGGATACGCTATTTCAATGGTCTATTTAGGCTTTTATTGAACACATTTGGAAATTCAAAAATTTGATTTTCCATCCATAACTGCAAATAGGACAGTAACAAATAAAGATGTTGTATAATTATTAGATGAATCAAAAGATGAATGTGAAAAAACAGATAGCAAGGGACCAGATTCTAATGAGTAGGCTGAAATTGAAATTGATTCTACAAGTGAAATATCAGATTGTGGGTCTGTAGATGTCAATGAACTTGCTCATACTTGAGCTATGGTGAGACTATAATACATTTCCAGGACAAAGAGAACATTTGATATTCTCATCTTCTTGGCCTTTTAACAAGACATACTTATGCCATATTATATTGTGTGATGAGAACCCAAATAATTCATTTTTAAGAGCATGTTAATAATGCTCTTACACTGTACAATCTATGTGCTAGTATTTGTCATTTTTAAGGTCATAAATCTCTAAAAGATGTCAATGCAGATACCAGAAGGAAATAGAAAATATGAAAATGATGAAACTGATTGAACTTATCATTCTAATTAAGGTCTGTAAGTATAAAAGACTTGGTATTATGGAACAAAGTAAATGAGATCTTTTCAGTAAAAGCATCTGCCATGCAAGATTTTTAAAATTCAGCTATTCTATTTTCTGATGTATGTTCTATAAGAATGGAATCAGTACTGTGTAAGAACTTGTGAAAAATTAGTTGAAAATCTGGAGTTCATATCTACAAGATGGATATGCTGCAAACTCATGGATGATAAACAAGATCAGTCTCTCTCTGAAGATCTTTCTCAGTTAGAGTATATGTATCTTAAATACCAAGGAATGTGTAAAATAAACATTAAATTTTTCTATGCTTACATTCTTATCAAAATTCTCCTATTCCTATATACTATGAAGGTATTGAAAATATTTTTAATAATAAATCAGAATTTCAGGTAGGAAGGAGACATAAATTTTAATCTTGGAGTACTGAGATTAGCATGTGCAATTTCTGAATATCTCCTAAACAGTTTCAAAGTTATTTTCTGCTTATCAGAAGCTGACAGGATTTGGTAAACAATTAAATGGATAAACTCTCAGTTTTTGTTGGTTTTGTTTGAGAAAGTGTCTCCCTGTAGCACCAGCTGGCTTGGAACTCCCTATGTAGGGCAGGCTGGCTTTCATTCAGAGACATCTGCCTGCTTCTGCATCCTGAGTCCTAGAAATGAAGGCATGCACCACCATGCCTGGCTATCTTCAAAGTTCATGTATATAATAATTAAATGTTTGAAATTAAAGTATGTCTTATGGAAAGATGTCTAATTTGGAGCAAGGTTATTTAGAAAAATGTGAGGTGAATTTTAGCTTCTACAATACAGCCATGAATGGCATGAGATTAATCTATTAAGTCACAGTGGCTCTGCTGATTTACACCTGACCACTTTTGAGCAAGATCAAACTAAAATGTAGTTAAGAGGCATTGAATTTGAGAAAGAGGTCTTAAGAAAATGAGAGTTCTTACTCTTGGAGGCTCTTTCTAGCTATGGGCTTAAAGTCCATTGAATTGGGATATAGGCAGCCACAGAATAATTTATTATAGCCAGAGAGGATCTGGGAAAGTGGATACCCTCAATTTAGGAAAATAAATGACAGAAAAAATTACTTAGACATAAATTCTTACTTCAAGTTAAAGTCAGATAGTTGTTAGAATTGTAATGGTAAAATAACTTTTAGGGATAAACTTTGACTTATATTAAACTTTAATCATAGTAGCCACAGAAGTGAAAAACTGGAAAAAAAATGCTATAATTATTAACCAAAAGGACACTCTGGCCCTGGTCTCTGTACTAAACATTGAAATTGGTTTCTCCATCAAAGTGAATATCTAGAAGTCTGTGAGCCATGTGATTTCTTACTTATAGAAATTTCTCTCCTTCAACTTGGATGACTCTGGAGAAATCCATACACATTCATTAGTCCTGAACCAAACTTAAAAGAAGAGAGAATATGACACAAAAAACCTGATGTTTAATTTCAGGCCACTAAATAAATGACACTGTAGGTATAAGTGGTGCTTAAGTAAAATATCCTTAGTCAGAAAACACTGAGGAGGAAATTAGAATTGCAAACAAGTTCATTATAAATGAGTGAAGAAGAATTTTGTTTTGATCATCTGTATGATTGATTTCTTTTTTTTTTTTTTTTTTTTTTTTTTTTGGTGTTTTTTGAACCAGGGGCTCCCTTAAGCCTCAGCTGTCCTGGAAAACTCACTCTTAGACCATGCTGGCCTTGAACTCACAAAGAGCTGCCTGCCGCTGCCTCCCAGTGCTAGGACTAAAGGTGCGAGCTCCCTCGCCCAGCATGATTGATTCTATTCTTTTTTTTTTGGTCTTTTCGAGACAGGTCGTCTCCACTATAAGCCCCAGTGGAGTCCTGAACTCACTCTGAGAACCAGGCGGCCCTTGAACTCACAAAGATCCACCTGTCTCTGCCTCCCAGGTGCTAGGATTTAAAGGCGTGCGCTACCAATGCCCGGCTATTAATTTCTTAACAAAATTTTTTAAAAAAATTCAGCTTAATTTGGGTCTCAGGATTGTAAGTGCTGTATTATCCAGTTTCAGTAGTAAGAAAATGGTAAGTAGATGATTGCTCCCCAGATGAAAGTAGATCACCCATTTCAAGAGGGTCAACACAGGGCTCTCCTCTCTCTCTTCCCCATCTCGCTCTCTCCTCGTCTCTCGTCTCTCTTTGTCTCGTCCTCGCCTCTCTCCTTCCGCCCTCTACTCCTGCACAGAAGCGATCAAAGAACAAAAAAAAAAAGAAAACAATAATAAATTAAAAAATAAAAACATCTTATAAAAAAATAAATAAAATATTTAAAAAATCATAAAGTGAAATGCCATAATACTATTACTAGAACATTATGTTGTTGATAAGCACATGTATGAATGAATGGATCCTAAGGTAAAGATGTACATTATTCATACATCTTTTTTCTGCAAATGCATATTGTGCTCATAATGTTAGGCAATTTGTTAATATTGAGACTTTGTAAAGGTAATGAAACGATGAATTTGTTTCTGGAGGACTGTTTAATATTAAACATAACAATTGTGGGATAAACTCTTTTTGGTGAAGATGTGGAAAATTTTGTTAACGGTCATTAGCTAAGTACAATAGGAACTGGGGCTGGAAGAGATGGCCTACAGTTAAAGTACCCAACTGCTCCTGCAGAGGACCTGTTCAATGCCCAGCACCCAATGGCAGTTAAGCAACATCTATAACTCAGTGTCCGGAGGGGACCGTACACCGACTCGGTGTCACCTCTGCAAGCCATTGTAAGACTGGTGGCCAGCTACTTCAAGCAGACAGTAGGACGTCATTCGACGTAAAATAAAAATTAAAAAAAGTAAAAAAAAATCAACATAACCATTGCTTGTCTGAGTATATAATTTGAGTCAAAATTCCAAAAAGACGAGTAAGCAATGTTGATAAGTATCAGTGACATAGGGGATTCACATGTAAGACGGGCACATTTTAAGAAAAGCTCAATAAAAGAAGTTTTCATCATGTGGAAGAAGGTATTTCATCATGGAGTAAGCAAATCAGAACTAATGTCTTATGTGAAAACTGATCCTCAGACATGTTTTGAGATTAAATTAGGGCAAAGGTTGGCAAAATATATTAATAAGAAGTAGTAATTTGCGTGGTCGTAAGTGGTGCACCACCTGTTAATCACGTAGCCTTGGGAGGCAGTAGGGGGGCCCCCCCCCAAAGAAAAGCACCTTTGTGGAGTGTTTGGACAAGGCCACCTGGTCCTAGTATATGTTGAGTATCCAGGACAGAAAAGCCCATAGCTACAGGAGACCCTGTTTTCAAAAAAAAAGCGCACAAAAAAAAAAAAAGTAAGTAAAAAGAAAAATTATAACTAAAACATCACATGGGTCATAAATGGACATGCGCATCTCATGGGAAATTTTGATTCATCCAGTTGAGTACATGTGGTTCTGCCATCTGCTAAAGTTGGTTGTTTTTAATGCGGTTGTGGTTTGAGAGTAGATAAGTGATAGATAGGTGAAAAGATTGATGCATGGATAGTTTGGTTGTCCACCTTGGCACACCGTGGGTGGAGGTAACTTCAGTTTGGAAATTATAACCCATAATATTGTCCTTGGCTGTTTGGTTGGGGGGGGGGGATATTCTAGTGAATGAGTACTGAGTGAGTTAGTTGTAAGGCCCAGATATTGCAGCAGGATGTCAGCTGATTGGCAGTTGATCCGTGAAGGGAATGTAATAGATATGGGTTGAACGAGCTCCTGTGGATGGAAGTACACTTAAAAGATAATCTTGGAGCACAAATTTGACTCAATGGACCTTACCATATGAAAGCAGAAATGTGTAAAAATCCCTGTGGAGATTTGATGGTGGGTGCTGGATGGGGGTGACTAAATAATTGATTAGAAATGTATGTATTAAATCCCCCCAAATAAAATAAAAAATACATTGCAAAAAAAAAAAAAAAAAAAAGAGCTACTCGGGATATATCCCAAAACATTTTCAATCTATGAAATGAAGGGATCTCAAGGTTGTTATATCACTAAAAGGTGAGCAAATACAAGAAATTGAAAAGAATACCTTGAGTGTTTACAATATTTCAAAATAAAGTATACCCTTCTTTTCTAGTAACTCCAAAGTCTAGCTTTACTAGTACAGATTTCCTTTCTATATTTCTATAGGATTTCCTTATTATCGACCAAAGTTAGCATAAGGCAAATCAGTATAAGAAAATTATAATTAGATACAGCAAAGTGATCTAATCCTCATAGTTTACTTGTGCTTGTTAAGAAAATCTCCATAACTTAGTGGAGACTAGCATTGAGCATACAGTATTGCATACCCAATATTCAGTAGAGAGAAGCAAGACATTTTTAATTCATGTTCAGTTACATAAATACTATGCCAGTTTAAATGTTATGGATACCTTAGAAGTAATTAGTTTGATGTGGTAGAAAGCCAAACCTCATGATTTAATGTCATGCCATCAGCTTGTTTTTATCAATAATGTTGCTTTTAAATTTTAAAATAAATTAGGCTACTTTGAGGGTGTGACAATATTTTGCAAGGGATTACTGAATTCCAGAGGGAAAATTCAAATGATAGTTTTAAAAACTCATCACCAATAATTAATAATGCACACTTGCTAAACAATAACAGGTGTTCCACTAATGCCAAACAGAAGCAGATGGAAGCAAGAAGGTTTTATAAACACTGGAAACACACAGAGTAATAGGCTTGGCAGGAATTGCTTTATTCTCTAATGTCACTCAGAGTCAGTGTCTTACCATGCGCATTGTTTGAAAATTAATGTACTCAGCTAAATTGTGTTCTTCATTCTTTATTTTGTGAAAATTGCACATGGTGGGCTGGAAAGATGGCTCAGTGGGTAAGAGCACTCGCTACTCTTGCAGAGGACCTGGGTTTAGTTCCCAGAAACTGCAGGGCAGGTAACACTGTTCATAACTCCAATTCCAGGAATTCAACACCCACTTCTGACCTCCATGGGCATTGCATGTCATGGGTGCACTTACATGCATGCAGGCAATGCACTTATATACATAAAATAGAAAATAATAAATACATAAAATATAAAATTGCACACTGCAGTCAGTACGATTTCATTCCACTTCATGTACAACCTCATTGGCAAGAACGGTGTTGAGTTTTCCTTGTGCTATTTGTGGAACACCATATAGTTTGTGATCCTATGTTGTATAAGTAAGAAACACTAATCTAAGTATGGTTCTATTATTAAACTTTCTCAAAACCATAAATCTAGATAGATGAAATAACACCAAGAAAATAATCAGTTAATACATGGAATTAAATTTAATCTTACACATTTCAGGAATTGTCTTTATGTGTTAGAGGACTATACACTGCTCTATATTTGAATCTAGGAGTTTTCAGAATATGATCACATACATGTAAAGAAGGGCCCTATCTACGGAATAATTAACCAAAGTTGATAAAGATTTGTTACTTCTCTGACCTTTATCTGTTGTTAAATAATCAGAGATAACTGGTCAGTAGTATAACAATAAAACTGCCACCCTTACCAATTTTTAGCAAAACGTGACTCACCATGTCCTGTGACTTCTTAGAAAGCATGTACTCTATGATAAGCTCTATTGCTAGTATACTATCAGCAGCTACTAAGAGTAACTTAAGTGACAAAAGAACAAATTATTTTGACCAAATAATGAAACTTAAAAACTAATGGAATATAAGGAAACAATATCTATATTATTCTTTTATCAATTCATGGTCATCAATAATACTGATGCATCATATGTATAAATAAACAGTTGATCATATAAATATATATATAGAACATAACTTTCTCCTTTACTTTTAAAATTTTTCAGATAGTGCCTTCTTCTTGGTATTTAGTCCAGACTGGTCTAGAACCCCCAATTCTTCCACCTCAGTTTCCTGAGGGCTATGACAATAAGAATGTACCAATATATACAGCTAAGGTATGATCTTAAACCACCATGGATGGACAAAGTGGGCCACAAATATTTAGGGAAAATAAAATTTATTGTATATGGAGATAAAAATGAGATAGTCCCATCTTTTAGGTACTCATGCAGAGAATGTGAAGATCGTTCATTAGACTATTACATTTTTTTCTCTTTTTTTGTATTTAACAAGATTTTTTTTTAATTTTTTTTATTGATGCTTTGTGTATTTCATACATCATTTTCCAATTCAGTTCAGGCATATATCCCCTTCCCTTCCCCCCACCCCACCCCTACCCATCCCAGATCATGCATTCTGCCGTAAGTTTTCTGCATCTTTCTCTGCTTTTTTGTTTCGTTTTGTTTTCATTTTTTTATCAATAAGTGATAATTTGTGAGTACAAGCATCCTTCATGTAAAACCAATTTGCAAGCAGTTGAAAATAACATTGGGGCTGGAGAGATTGCTCAGTGGTTAAGAGCATACATTGACTGCTCTTGCAAAGGACCTAGATTCGATTCCCAGTACCCACATGGTAGCTCAAAATAGTCCATAACACTCTAGTTCCAGGATATCTGACGTCTTCTTCTAATATCTGTGGGGATTGTACGATATGTACCTTTACATACAAGCAGGCAATACACTCATACACATAAAATTGAAATAAAAATAACATATTCTGTGTATCCATTAGATGTTTTGTCAATAGTGTAATGTTACTGTGAAGATTTTAAATGTAAAAACAGTGAGGACACATTCAGTAATTTGCTCAAATGTTAGAAAATAATTATATTGAGATTTTCACCTGCATATTTGTGTTCTAAACCCTCTTTTCCCAAATGATCACACCACCTTATTTCATCCAACTTTGTTGTGTCATTAAATGCAAATGTTTGTAGTAATTACTTTCGCCTATAATATTCAGAATCATTTCATTTATTACAGTTTATAAGTCATATAAAATGCTGAAAGAGAACAGAAAAATTGGGGAAGGAAGATGAAGAGGAAGAATGGAAAAGGATGAGAGGGGAGAAAGCAGGAGAAGGACGAGGATAGGGAAGGACAAGAGGAAGAACCTATCTAAAAGAATCAGTTACTAGGATTAACTCCGTTACATGGCTTGGGCCTGGATACATTAGACATTTGTTTCAGATGTGATATGATTCTTTTGCCAATATAGACACAAATTATAATTATGTATTAGAAAGACTTCCATGAAACATAGTTTCCTTTCAGCAATCATCTTCAATAATCCCAAGAAAAATTAGCTCTTTCCTTAACAATATAAATATATTATTAAGGTATGTTCTCAGAATTATTTCCCAGTGTTTGGGTTCTATCAGCATTTAAATATTTAACAGACAAAATACAATGAATAAAGTTTCTCATCTTAATTAAGATATTAGTAAAAAATTCTGTAATATATTCTATACAATAAACATATAAGACAGCTGAAACATATTACATTAAATTAAAAAAAAACTTTCTTCATTGTGTTGATTTCCACCTCAAGGCTAACTACCTCAAGGTGAGTTCACTAGAATCAACAAGATCATATACATGAGAAAATCTAAAAGTTTTGGAAAGATAAGAGTCAATATTTGAAACCACTGATCTCAATGTGAATGTTAAGTAGCAAAAGAATATATTTTCCTTGTCAAAGTGTTTTCTTCTAAATTTGTCAGGAATCGAATCTGGTGATTCATCGCTTCATTGAAAGATATTATTAAAGATATTAGCATTTTATGCATGAAGATATTAGCATGTTTCCAGCTCTCTGCTGACTTCTTTCATAACAGGCCATGCAATGATTGCAAGTCAAATTAAAGGTCTCAGCGCCAGTTATTATTTCTGCTTTTTATTGGCTTCATTCTAGATCTGCACATGCATTATGCAAATTTTTTAAATGAAAATAGAGCTTAGTACAGGAAAAGCCAACAATCTTAGAAACAAAGACTTTTAAAACAGACAACAAGAAGAATTGTTTGGAATACCTGGTTTTAAATCCCCATGAGCAAACATGTCAACCATATATCGACAGAATGCATACTGATCTGATAGAATAGAAAGAAAAAAAAGCAAAGAAAACATGTCATCAGCTATGTCTATTTTATATGGAGATATTGTTTTACAAAACAAGCAGAGCATCACAAATCTATTTTAATACTATATATTTCTGTGAAGAGATAATTTGTCCTTTTATGAACATACAGAGAAAAATATATAATAAATGTAATGTAAAGCCTCATTTATTCCCTGTCCCTCCCCCCCAAAAAAATCCTTAAATATTGAAACAGAATAATCGGGGTCACATTAAGGAGGGGAATTTTGGAAATGCAAAATCTTTTTTGTCAAATTCGCTTCAAGAGTCCTGTATTTAAGTGACTATTCTCATTTTTCCTAATATTTATGAGAAGAAAACTTAAATTATACAAAAATTGTTTCCAACTAGGAAAGTTTTACCAACTGATCAAACTCCAGGCTCTCTCCTAGTTGTTAAATGAAGGTGCAGAATATTTCCTCAGCAAGGACCAGAGGATGAGTACCTTCCAAACCGTTAGGATACTTTTCATGGAAATGCCCTTTATTAGAATAGTAAGTCAAAAAAATCACCCTAACAGCGTCAGTGATGAACTGTAAAGCTAATTGGTTGAGTAATCATTATGAGATCATTTTACAATAGCCTGTTAAAAAAAAAAAGAAACAAACAAACAAAAAGTGAAAAGACATTTGATACATGCACAGTCAAAAGTGGCTTTGAGATTTGGACAGATTTTTCTTTCAAGTCTAAAGACATCACATTGAAGTTTATGTTCTCACACAATTAGATCCTCCCAAGGTCAATCCAACTCTAGCATCTTCCATTATTGAAGATCTGTGTGATATTTAACACATTTTAACACAGCTTCTATAAAGCTTACATTTCATGACTAATAGTTTAATACTCCTATATCAGATAATTTATTAACCCACCAAAATCAAAGTTATCTTTAGGAACAAGTTCATTTATATTATCTAATTTATATATATATATATATTATATGATACATTTTAATTGCTCCAAATTATTTTATTGAACAGGAAATAACAAATTTATTTGTATATAAATATACATCCAAGGATATTTGTAAAGTTCAATCTTGTCATAGTATTAACAGCAGTCGAAACCATGTTATTATGAAACTGTTAGGTCTTTGAAAAAGTAGATGCAGTTACTGTAATGGAGCTGAAAATAGTAATTTTAACTAATGACTAAATATGCTAAAATTTACACTATTTCTAAAGTTTATATGTAGCCTAATGACTGAAGGTAGTGCTCACTGTCCTGTGGAGCATGCTCTGTGGGGAATCATGGACAGATTATCCTGTGGGGAACAATGGGGAGGCTCGTTCTCAGCTATGTGTGAAGCGATTTGCTCTTTGAAAACTTGTAGCACTGTCCTCATTTCCCATCCCAGGACTTGGGAATCCTGGGAATTCCTCTTAAAGCTAAGTGACATTAAATCACATGATATTTTCTCTTTGTTAGACACAAGAATTTTCTTGCAGAACAATTGATTTTGTTCAAAGGCAAGTAGAACAATATTTTTTCTTTAAATGGAAATGTGAATTTAGAGCAGGGAAGAATTCTAGTGCCCCCACCCCCTTTGGTGCCTCTTGTGACTGTGCTCTTAGTTTTCCTTCCTATGATTCAGAAGTATTTCTCAACTGGGGATTGAAGCCTCAAAAAGATAAGAACTATGTCAAAATGCAGATTTATAGGATCTAGGAATACATTGTTTTTTTTTTTTAACAATCCCCAGTTGTCTAAATCTACTACACACAGAGAATCACTAACTCGGACTCTTTGATTATATTTTCCCATAAATGTTACTATTTGTAATTTATCCTCCTAGGATAACAATTCTGTTTTCTGTATGTCCAAGTGTATAATGTATAGACTATTTATAAAATGAATGGCTTGAATATCCCCTAAATGAAATATTTATTCTGTCCCAAACTGTAAAAGATATTTATATACTGAACTACATGCTGAATTTACTAAAAACATACTTTAGACTTTGCTCTTTGACTGCTTACAATACACTGAAAATTTTCAACCTCAGATAAACTATTACCAAAATGATGTCATATGGATGTTTAAAAAAATTTTATATATATAAAAAAAAAATATATATATATATATATATACCCAAAACACATTCATTTAATCAATGTATGAATGATCCAATAAGGTTTTAATGTAGTGGAAAAAAATCCCATGAGAACTCAAAGAATTTGTTTGTCCACCTAGAAAATTATTTAGGTGATGAGAGTTTTAAAGTTTTAGACACATGTAAATGGCACTTCATCCTAAAGGCTGCGAGGAATAAAGGAAATTTAAGGGAATATTACTTTTATATATTTTAATTAAGAATTTTTAGTTACAATACCTGTCCTCAGGATTGACCGTAACAATGTGAAAAAATTCTAAGAAGGTTATATTGGGCTTTATTTGCCTGAGGAGAAAGCAAGGCCCAGGCATCCTGTTTTTAGAATATTCATTTTATGGAAATATTTTCCTAAATTAGATTCAATTAACGCAGCAGTAAACTATTTTTGAAGAACCTCTGAATGGCCCGGTCGTTTTGACTTTTCTAGTCATAAACAATAGCTTCTGTAACGTAATTTTATATTTGGTCACACACTGAGGGATCTTTATTTTTCTCCTGGATGGACATACTGCTAGAACTCGTCTGGACCTTCCATCCCCACTTCGCTCATCCTCAGGGGCCTGGATGAATGGCACTCAGATGATGCTCTCCTGTCGCTGCTCCCTGTGGAGATATTGCATTCTTGGTACAGAATATCAAAAAGGAAGGGTATAAAAATTAAGCTCTAACGACAATGAGGTCTTTGTGGCCTAGTGCTGTATTCGGATACCTATTAGTAATGCCTTCTCTGGCTGCCACCAATACCGAATAATTGTTAGAAAAAAATACTGAAAATAAGAAAACAATGAGCAAAGTATAGAACAGCTGGCAGGTGCTCCTCCACAGAGCTGGTAGAAGGCAGCAGAACCAGC
>VZQC01004854.1:1762680-1871254 GCA_009823505.1 Rhizomys pruinosus
AAAAAAAAAATATATATATATATATATATATACCCAAAACACATTCATTTAATCAATGTATGAATGATCCAATAAGGTTTTAATGTAGTGGAAAAAAATCCCATGAGAACTCAAAGAATTTGTTTGTCCACCTAGAAAATTATTTAGGTGATGAGAGTTTTAAAGTTTTAGACACATGTAAATGGCACTTCATCCTAAAGGCTGCGAGGAATAAAGGAAATTTAAGGGAATATTACTTTTATATATTTTAATTAAGAATTTTTAGTTACAATACCTGTCCTCAGGATTGACCGTAACAATGTGAAAAAATTCTAAGAAGGTTATATTGGGCTTTATTTGCCTGAGGAGAAAGCAAGGCCCAGGCATCCTGTTTTTAGAATATTCATTTTATGGAAATATTTTCCTAAATTAGATTCAATTAACGCAGCAGTAAACTATTTTTGAAGAACCTCTGAATGGCCCGGTCGTTTTGACTTTTCTAGTCATAAACAATAGCTTCTGTAACGTAATTTTATATTTGGTCACACACTGAGGGATCTTTATTTTTCTCCTGGATGGACATACTGCTAGAACTCGTCTGGACCTTCCATCCCCACTTCGCTCATCCTCAGGGGCCTGGATGAATGGCACTCAGATGATGCTCTCCTGTCGCTGCTCCCTGTGGAGATATTGCATTCTTGGTACAGAATATCAAAAAGGAAGGGTATAAAAATTAAGCTCTAACGACAATGAGGTCTTTGTGGCCTAGTGCTGTATTCGGATACCTATTAGTAATGCCTTCTCTGGCTGCCACCAATACCGAATAATTGTTAGAAAAAAATACTGAAAATAAGAAAACAATGAGCAAAGTATAGAACAGCTGGCAGGTGCTCCTCCACAGAGCTGGTAGAAGGCAGCAGAACCAGCGAGCAATGTCTGACCAAGACAACCCTTCTTGCCCCACCTTAAGTAGATTTAAACTGGGTTATAAAAATCAGGGTATGTGATGTGCAAATGTGGATACATTTATAGTACACATGTATATACATCTTATTTTCAATGCTTTAAGTATAAATGCATTGCTTATATAGACAAATGTAAACATTAAAAGTAACCAAAATAATGTGTTAATACTTTTACTCTAAAAGTAAATATGTATCAATATCTGTCTGTCCCAGATAAGAATGGTTCCAAAAATACTATGGGCAATAGGCATTTAAAGGAAGCTTTTAAAATATATATATATATATATATATATATACCCAAAACACATTCATTTAATCAATGTATGAATGATCCAATAAGGTTTTAATGTAGTGGAAAAAAATCCCATGAGAACTCAAAGAATTTGTTTGTCCACCTAGAAAATTATTTAGGTGATGAGAGTTTTAAAGTTTTAGACACATGTAAATGGCACTTCATCCTAAAGGCTGCGAGGAATAAAGGAAATTTAAGGGAATATTACTTTTATATATTTTAATTAAGAATTTTTAGTTACAATACCTGTCCTCAGGATTGACCGTAACAATGTGAAAAAATTCTAAGAAGGTTATATTGGGCTTTATTTGCCTGAGGAGAAAGCAAGGCCCAGGCATCCTGTTTTTAGAATATTCATTTTATGGAAATATTTTCCTAAATTAGATTCAATTAACGCAGCAGTAAACTATTTTTGAAGAACCTCTGAATGGCCCGGTCGTTTTGACTTTTCTAGTCATAAACAATAGCTTCTGTAACGTAATTTTATATTTGGTCACACACTGAGGGATCTTTATTTTTCTCCTGGATGGACATACTGCTAGAACTCGTCTGGACCTTCCATCCCCACTTCGCTCATCCTCAGGGGCCTGGATGAATGGCACTCAGATGATGCTCTCCTGTCGCTGCTCCCTGTGGAGATATTGCATTCTTGGTACAGAATATCAAAAAGGAAGGGTATAAAAATTAAGCTCTAACGACAATGAGGTCTTTGTGGCCTAGTGCTGTATTCGGATACCTATTAGTAATGCCTTCTCTGGCTGCCACCAATACCGAATAATTGTTAGAAAAAAATACTGAAAATAAGAAAACAATGAGCAAAGTATAGAACAGCTGGCAGGTGCTCCTCCACAGAGCTGGTAGAAGGCAGCAGAACCAGCGAGCAATGTCTGACCAAGACAACCCTTCTTGCCCCACCTTAAGTAGATTTAAACTGGGTTATAAAAATCAGGGTATGTGATGTGCAAATGTGGATACATTTATAGTACACATGTATATACATCTTATTTTCAATGCTTTAAGTATAAATGCATTGCTTATATAGACAAATGTAAACATTAA
Organism: Rhizomys pruinosus; assembly: GCA_009823505.1. Classification (NCBI taxonomy): domain Eukaryota; kingdom Metazoa; phylum Chordata; class Mammalia; order Rodentia; family Spalacidae; genus Rhizomys; species Rhizomys pruinosus. The sequence goes on from VZQC01004854.1 coordinate 1,764,976, forward strand.
AAGTAACCAAAATAATGTGTTAATACTTTTACTCTAAAAGTAAATATGTATCAATATCTGTCTGTCCCAGATAAGAATGGTTCCAAAAATACTATGGGCAATAGGCATTTAAAGGAAGCTTTTAAAATATATATATATATGGTTTCATATGAAGGATGCTTGTACTCATGGATCATCACTTATAGCTAAAAAATGAAAAAAAAAAAAACTGAGAGAAAGATGCAGGACAGTTATGGCAAAATGCATGATCCGGGATGGGGTGGGGGTAGGGGGGAAGGGAAAGGGAAATATGCCTGATCTGAATTGGAAAATGATGTATGAAATGTACAAAGCACCAATAAAAAAATTAAAAATAAATAAATAAATAAAATAAAATAAAATATCTATATAAGGGCCTGGAAAGATGTCTCAGTGGTTCTTTGAGATGGCCCATGTTGGGTTCCCCAACCAAATGGCAGCACACAACTGCCTGGAACTCCAGCTCCAGGGATTCTGACACAGCCTTCTGGCCTTGCCAGGTACCTGCATGCACATGTATATAGCTTCACACAGATACACATATACATGCATAATATAAAAATAAATTAAAATATTTTAAATCTATATTTTACAAAATACCCAAACTCATCAATCATAGCTAAGCACAGAAATATTCTTTTACTCAAAGGAGAATTTACTCAACTTTGCTGTCCTATGTATGCAAGAATATTTTTTTTTTTATTTAAAGCTTCCTCACACATTGTTTTCATTTAATAGAAAACACCATATCTATTATATAAACTATTATGTGACTAGCTTTTTAAATAAACAAATGCTCTTAAATCTCTGTTTAGAAAAGTTAACTTTTTGCTCTTTTACCAGCCATTATAGGATAATTTTGATTACCTACCTAATTACACGTTCATTTAGTTAATGCCAGAAATTCTCAATAGGGAGCCATGCCTTAGCATATGCCTTTTTTAGATGTTAAAATCCTACCTCTGCATTTCCCTCTAATTGTGTTTCCTGAGTGTTCTGTTAATAGATACATAGTTCATCACAAAAAAATTAAAACAGAAAATTGAAAATGGAATGGGGCTGTGTTTCTGTCTTTATTAAATCTAATTATGTATTTGGCAAAATCAGTGTTTGTGAATGGAAAAGAGTGTCCCAGTGCTATGTCTTTATCATTATCATATAGTCTCAAACTCCAAAATTACTATAAACCATCATCTCAAACCATGTTCATGTCCTAAATAACTAGATAAGGATTTTGACATTCCCGTATACAACTTGTAAATATTTTATATGCTGAAATAATGGATGGAAATTCAAGACATACTTGGGTATGCTTCAATGACTTTCATTGTCCCTTTTTAGAGATCAATCTGAAATGCAAATTATTTTAGAATCTAACTGGATTTATTATAAAATAAACAGATTAATTTTCCTGATTTTTAATCAGAGTAAAATACTCCTTTATACATGAAACAATTTAAGGAATAAAACAATATTTTCAATTTTCAAGGTATAATCACCTCAAAAAAAAAAAAAACTTGGCTCAAGTCTTCAAAATTCTTATTCAGTAGCATCATAAAAATTAGGCTGGAATGAATGAAAATCATGTCAAGTTTTGAACCACTTAAAGAACCATAGTTATTCCTTTATTATTTTCTTCAGCTTTCCTTTCAGAAATACACTTTAAATGTGTATAATTATGTATGTGCAAACTTATATGCATTACTTGTGTATCAACGTTGATGAACGTTTGGCAAAATAGAATAAAAATACAGTGTGTTATTCATATCATGTACCTTATAATAAGGAAAATTATTTCCCCTTGCACTGTCCAAATGGCCCAAATAGTTGTTGTTTGTTTGCTTGCTTTTGAGACAGAATCTCACTATAGAGGTATATAGCTCTGGATGACCTGGCACTCATTGTGTAGACCAAACAGGCTTCCAATCCACAGAAATCCTCCTGCTTCTGTCTCCTAAGTGCTGGGATTAAAAGTGTGTGCCATTATGCCCTACTTCAAAACAATTTTCTTAATAATAAAGTTTAAATGTATTATAAAATAAAATGGGTTTGGGCACAACTGCTCGCAAATTGGTTTTACATGAAGGATGCTTGTACTCACAAATTATCACTTATTGTTAAAAAAAATGACAACAAAACAACAACAACAACAAAAACCCAGAAAGATGCAGAAAAGTTACGGCAGAATGCATTATCTGGGATGGGTAAGGGTGGGGCGGGGTGAAGGGAAGAGGATATACGCCTGAACTGAATTGGAAAATGATGTATGAAATGCACAAAGCATCAATTAAAAAAAATAAATAAATAAAAATAAAATAAAATAAAATTACTTACCATTTAATTGATTTTCTTTCTTGAATAAAGTTATTCAATTGATATCAGAGTAAAAGTAATTTTTATTTTGCAACGTCAGTGAGACAGATACAACTTTCTTAGACACAGTCCCTATAGATTAGACTCTGTTCTGGGTAAGGTCAGGATCTGTAGCAACCGGGACTGAGGAATGGATTTAGGGATGCAAAGACCCAGCAAAGATACTAATGGTGGGAAAATGAAGCCCTTAGTGTCTCTCTTAAGTTTATTTATATTCATATTTACAGAGCACCTATCTACAAAGAAGTTCATCTCCAGTTAAATATCATATTTTTGGAAAGCAGACAAATAAATCAGACTTGCTCAAGAAGCATCTCTCCAATGTAGTCCTTCCTAAAGTATTGGTAAGGAGGCCAGCAAAGAACCTTAAGAGTTCTTTTTCTTATACCGTGTTTCTTGTAAAATTTCATGAATTAATAATTTGATGCATAAATTCTGAGTGGTGTGCCCTTCAAAAGGCATCAAGAATGTACATTTTCCATGGTATTTATTCTGTATGATTTGAACATTGACTTTTTAAATTTCTGGAGAGTTGCTGACATTTTTTTAGGCTACCTTTCTGCAAAGAGTCTGACACATACAGTTCAATTGTTATCCAGCTCTTGATAGAAATCCTGTATGGCAAGAGTTTAGCATTTAGCGGCATCATTTAAATGAGTGCAGGTGCTAACTCAACACCCCTTAAATACTTGAAAAAGCATCTCAGTAAGTGAACAGGGTTCAGTATCTCTATTAGTATGCTAATTTTTAATCTACTGTACTTCCTTTTGGGTATGTTGGTTTGAATCATTCTTTTACCCTGTCTGAGTTCTGATTTCAGTCTTTTTGAGCTTTTAATTTGACTGCATCGGCTTCTTGCCCAGTATTCTCTTAGCGCCTCCGGCCTCCTCTGGACCTTTACCTTTCTGTTCATGCTTTGGCACAGTTGCAGCCTCCTTGTCTTCCTTCACTTTGGCTTTCGGCGGTGGTTTCTGCACATCTTTTACTTTTGCAGCAGCCAGTTTCGCTTTCTCCTGTTTCCCAACTTTCACTTCCTTTTTGGTCTTTTCTTCAGTCTTTTCTTTAACCTTAGCTTTCTTGTCTTCTGTATAGAGTTAAGAAATGTTGGGTTATTTTTCTTTATTTACTGAATTAACATTTCATCTATGTCTATTCCTCAAGCACAATTTTAAAAGAAAGAAAAACCAAGGAAAATTAAAGTCTTTTACATAAATAATTGTGACTGCTAGCAGAGTTTTGTTGTTTGGTTTTTATGCTTACTGATATTGCTTTCCTTCTGTTTGTTTATTGTTCGTAATAAGGAATGTAGCTTGTCTACAATGTGATATGCCAGTAGTAACATGCAGAAGTTGTATGGACAAGTATGTTCAGTGAGAAAAAGGACATGACAAAGAGCTCACTGAAAAGAATCTCCTTTTTTTGACATTTTTAAAGAATGAATTTCATTTATATGAATGAATCCAAGCATCCTTCATATAAAACCAATTTGCAAGCAGCTATGCCCAAACTTATATAGCCCAAGGCCCCCATTGTCCAGCTAGAGGGGCTTGTATGTATGTACAATCATGTTGATCAAATAAGAGTCCAGTCTATATTTCTGGAGTTTCATAATTCACCCCAATCGCAGTCCTTACATTCTACCATGCCCCCTCTTCCACAGATTGTTTCCTAGGCTTTAGAAAAGGGGCACAAGTGGGTGAGAAGCAAAACAGTCTACTTTCTCTGGAGATGTCATTTTGGACTCTGATCAGTTCAGGCTGTTTCCTTTCATGGGTTGGCAGCTTTAAAATAATGTAATCACTTTGTGCCACAACTAAAAACATTGAATGGGTTATCAAGAAACCAAAATTCAAACAATAATTTTTGGAATATAATTATTTAGAATGCAAATGGAGGGGCTGGAGAGGTGGCTCAGTGGTTAAGAGCACTGGTTGCTCTTCCAGAGGACCTGGGTTTGATTCCCAGCACCCACATTTTGACTAACAATTGTCTATAATTCCACTTTCAGAGGATCTGATGCCTTCTTCTGACCAGCATGGGCATTTCACAACATCCGTGCACTTACATGTAGGCAATGGACTCATACACATAAAATAAAAATTAATACACAAAATACTTTTTTAAAGAAACACAAATGGGGAATTATCTGTCCAAGTATAGATTCATATAATTAAACAATGACACTTACAGAGAATAATTAACAGATACATTCTCTAATGATTTGGTTTTCCAAAACTGAGTTTAGGAAGAGCTAGCTATTCACTAATGCATAGACCAAGTCAAAGATAATAGTTTTAATATTTTATAAACTCCTTAAGTGTATCCTAGGAAATAGAAACTATTAAAATAAAAATGTACATGAAGATATATGTATGTATATATATATATATGAACATATATATATTCTATACACACTAATTTGAAGATAGATTGATAGATGATAGTTAGATACTGATTTCCAGATCAGTCTGAATCATTTCATTATATTTCAAAGAACAAGGTTTATGAACATTATTTGTAATACAAAATGCATATTGAACATTTTTAAAGCTTAGGACCACAGATAACTATTAGATACCAGTGAAAAGTCAGCAACACATGGAGCTCTCCCTTGTCATTTGTCAAAGCAATGCACAGCTTTTATTGCCATTCATGCTAAAGAATTTGATGAAAATAAAACTGTCTAGTGATCTTGTTTTCAGACAGACTAATCCATGACAACCCAGTGACTTTCTAAACAGAGAATATGCTGTACCCTGGGGATTCCCCAGAGAGTTGATGCTGACTTACACATCCTACATGTTTTATAAAGAAATGAGCTGAGAAAGACAGTCAAGTTTCATACTATGAACTTTCTCGAACATGAAGTACATTGAGGCTTTTCAGGGATATACATTGTGCTATTGACATCCAGTTATTGCCATAAAATTTTCAGGCAAATATTTATACTTGATAAATGTATGGATTTTGTCAATATACTATGAGAATTTTCTTTTCTGTCCTATATTATAAAACAAGTTATATTTTCTGCTTATTTCTTCTCTTTTGTACAGAAAACTCATATCTTTCTGTATATTCCAGATTTCTGCCAAGAATTTCAGGTGAACATCATTTCAGACCTGCCATGGGATGTTTGTCAGTGTCTGTCTCACGAGAAGCTGCAGTGAGATAGCCAACAGCACCTCCCAAGCTTAGAGTTTGCATATGTGCACCTACTGTCCCTGCCAGACATCCTGTGGTTAGCCCAGAAAGTATGCTCCCCAACTGGAACAGATACCCTGAATTCTAATCTGGATATACTTCCTGAGGATTGATTATGCCCAGACTGTTGAGCAACTTGATGAGGCTGAGCTAGGTAGCTCATGGACTCAAACATACGCCCCATGATTGTGCCTTCAGCTTGCAGCTCCTGGAAATGTTATAGCTCACTTTTTTTTTTTTTTTTTTTTTTTTTTTTTTTTTGGTCTTTTTGAGACAGGGTCTCCCTGTAGCTCTGGCTGTTCCTGAACTCACTCTGTATACCAGGCTGGCCTTGAACTCACAGAGATATGTCTGCCTCTGCCTCCCAAGTGCTGGAATTAAAGGTGTGCACCACCATGCACAGCCGGTGACAGCTCACATTTTAATTCAGTCTTATTCAATTCACATGCAAAAAATGGCTATAGCTGGAATTAATCACCCATTCCCTTGAGCTTCTATTTGCCAGTACTGTTATTAAAGCATACACTTTATTCCCTATTGTATATTTTGAATTACATAGGATTCTTCACTTAACTGTCTTTCCTACCACACTGGGAAGAACTTGAGAATTAGGAACTCTATTATTCATTTTCTAACACCATTGTGTTTAACTACTAATTTTCAGAGGAAAATAAAATTAATGTATACTGAATGAGTGACTTTGATCAAAAGGAATAAATGTTTTACAACATTACATCCATGTATAGAATATAGTGATATATATTCACATGAAAATTAAATGTTTAAAATAAACTTATCAGGTATTGGAATTTTTTTTTAATTTTATTTATTTCTCTATGTGTATGAATGTATTGTCCGCATGCAGGTTTGTGCACCCGTGTTGTGCAATGCCGCGGAGGTCAGAAGAGGGTCTCGGTCCCCTGGAACTGGAGCTCTCCTGGAATTGGAGTTCAGACAGTTTTCGGCCGCCATGTGGGTGCTGGGGATTGAACCTGGGTCCTCTGCAAGAGCGGTTGGTGCTCTTAACCGCTAGGCCATCTCTCCAGCCCAGGTCTTGGAATTTTTTTATATTAATTTTATTATTTCTGTATGTGTATGAATGTACTGTCTGCATGCAAGTTTGTGCACCCGTGTCATGCAATGCTGCGGAGGTCAGAAGAGGGTGTCGGATTCCCTTGGAACTGGAGTTCTCCTGGAATTGGAGTTTCAGAGGGTTCTCAGCCGCCATGTGGGTGCTGGGGATCAAACCCGCGTCTTCTGCAAGAGCGGTCGGCGCTCTTAACCGCTAGGCCATCTCTCCAGCCCCAGGTCTTGGAATTTTTTAACAACCTTTTGCTTGTTTATTCTTTTATGTAAAGTTGATATTTGTGTTATCTTAAATGGCATCTGCCTGCTCCTTGCAGACCATAATTGGTTTAACTTATATCTTTGTAATGTGGAATCAAAGATTTTCAAAATCCAGATATATTTCAAAGCCACTGAATTTTATAAATAGTAAAGGTGATTTTCTCATAGACAGGATCATATATCCAAGAGAAAAATAATATTGATACTTTTCAGTATAAAAATGAAAATTTCCTTATTTCTTATTGTCAGGTCTTCCAAACAAGTAAATTTGCCTCATATTAGAAAAAAATGTGCACTAGTATAGCCCAACCTTGGTTCAGTCCTCTTAATTATCATTCCATAATTGACTTCTCTTCTTTATTATATATTTATGAACTTACAAAATTATAAGCACAATGCATAAAGTTTCTGACATATGCACCAAGTGTGGAATACCATTGAACACTGAAACATACACTCTCTTTCAGGATTTTCTGAGGTGGTCTAGACAACTACTTAAAATGTGGGTTTGGGCACAACTGCTTGCAAATTGGTTTTACATGAAGGATGCTTGTACTCACAAATTATCACCTATTGTTAAAAAAAAATGAAAACAAACAAAACAAAAAAGCAGAGAAAGATGCAGAAAACTTATGGCAGAATGCACGATTTGCGATGGGTAGGGGTGGGGTGGGGGGGAAGGGAAGGGGATATATGCCTGAACTGAATTGGAAAATGATGTATGAAATACACAAAGCATCAATAAAAATAAATTAAAAAAATAAATAAATAAAACATAAGAAAATTACAACAACAAACACTGTGTTGCATGCAAGTGTCACAAAGAATCATCGATTTCAGTGCTTACAAAAGGAATTCATCTTTATTTCTAACTGAAATGTCCTCACTTTATTTTATGCCTTTTTAACTTTATTACTTCTTCCTCAGAAACATACACATTATATAAAGAGTACATCTTATGAATTTCCAAATCCTAATATAACCTATAGACATAAAGTAAATAAAATGTAAACCATATATGTATGGGGATTTGTGTATGTACAAAATGTGCATGATTTGTTTACATCTTTCTATCAAGAAGAATGTTTGTAAATAAGAAACATTTGTAGACAGCAGACTAAAGAGGGCTCCCAATACCCCTACATTCTGGTACTTATTATACATTTGTCACACTATCCCCATGAATGTTGAATAACCTGGGATTATGACAACCAATAGTTTATGGCAGAAGTAATTGGATTAGGTTTCCACCATTAGTCAGCACAGGATTGTGACCTCCCTTGTGCCACGACTTTCTGCGGCTAGGTTTAGTAAAGTCAGCTATCAAGTCAGTGCAAATTATATGAGGAGGAACAGAAGGTCTGTGGGGTCAACAAGGGCAAAAAGCTGAGGCCTTCATTCTCACAGCGTCTGAGAATTGAGTCTTGCTAACAGCTCTCTGAATGAAAGTGGAATGATCTTTTCCCAGTTGAACTTCCAAATGATGCAGCCCTGGTTAATATGTTGGCTGCGAGAGACTGTTAAACAGTGGATTCAACTAAGTGATTGCAGATTCTTGCCTGGCAGACAATGTGAACAATAAATGTGTTTAATCCTCAAAATTAGGAGTTATATTTTATACAGTAAATAACTAATAGAGCTTTCAATAATTTTGTTGAGTAAATAACACTTTTTAAAATATATTTGGGGCTGGAGAGATGGCTCAGCGGTTGAGAGCACCGACTGCTCTTGCAGAGGACCCGAGTTCGATTCCCAGCACCCACATAGTGGCTAAGAGCCATCTTTAACTCCAGTTCCAGGGGAATCCGACGCCCTCTTCTGACCTCTGTGGCATTGCATGACATGGGTGCACCAACCTACAGTACACTCATACATATAAAAAATAAATAAATAAAAAAAATAAATAAATAAAAAACTATATTTATTTTATTTTTTTCATTTTATGTGTATGAGTGTATTACTTGCATGTACATAAGTGTACCTGTGTCATGTAAAGCCCACTGAGGTGAGAAGTGGTGCAGAATTCCCCTAGAACTGGAGTTATGAATGTTTGTTAACCACCATGTGGGTGCTGAACATTGAATCTGGGTCCTCTGAAAGAGCAGCCAGTGTTTTTAACCACTGTGCTATCTCTCCAGCCCATAAATGGTTCTTTAAAACATTTTATTTATTTTTAAAGAATATTCAATTTTTATTTAGGTTTTTGTTTTGTGTTGCTTTTTTTTTGTATAATCTAATCATAAACTAGTAATATGATCTTGAGAAATTGTTTTGTTTCTCTAGTGGTCACACTTATCTCCCTAATCCCTCAAATTATTAAAGTAGTGAGCCTTCTGGATGCAAACTATTATACTTGTCAAAAGTGCTGAACCAGGATTGTTTGTTTCCTATTGCTAGAGTAATAAATTAGCACAAATTTAGTCAGTACCCACTTATTGTCTCCCAGCCTGCATGATTCAAGTTTGCCCCAATCTGGTTCAACTGGTTTCACTTCTTAGGGTTCACAACTAAAATCAAGCCATCAATAGACTATGCTTCCTCATAGATGCTCCATGTGAAGAACACTGGCTTCATGCTTATTCAATATAGAAACAGGATTCAGTTCTTTTTGCCTATTTCCCATTTGATGCAAGTTTCACTACAGCCAAGGAAGATAAGGCCACAAACTTCAAAAGCTTGCTTTTCTTTCTGTGAAACTTCTCTGATTTTAAATACTTTGAAATAGTTCATTAAGCATAACTGGTTAATTCAGGGTAATTTCTCTATTTGAGATCAAACTTGACAACATCTGAAAAAATGTGTCTGCTGTGTAATATAGGGGCAAGCCCAGAAGCACCAAACTTCTGCCAATCATATGTGAGGACACTGTATTTTCCTCTTATGTTTTAATATTCATTTGATGATTTAGTTTCAATCTTCTACAGATATCTTGTTTTAAACCATTTTCTGTAACTGAAATGGTGAATGATTGTACACATTCAGGTTGTACTCAAAGAGTGAACTTTCAAAATTAAAAAAAAAAATCAAGGATGAAGATAATAAAGGGGAAAATTACCTTTTGCCGTTGTCTTTGTCTCTGGTTTTTCTTTTTTCTCAAGTTTTTCCTTGTGAGTTGCTTAAATAGAAAATTCACATTAGCATATATACTTTGACAGATTTCAAAACCAAGTTTTCTTTTGACCACAGTTTTAAATTCTTCAAAATATAGACTAGCTCAAAGATTCATGACATTGATAGATCTACTTCAGGAATATAGTTAGCAGTGAAATAACAGCTGCATAGAATCCAACGTAAACTTGGCATTAAGACTTTAAAAGCTTGTTGAAGGGTATATCCACCCTCTTTCTTTTTTAACTCTTTGTTTCAAATATTATAAAACTTTCAGAGAATTAAAAACTGGTAAGAGAAATTTTAGCAGACATGTATATATTTTCTTGTATGGTAAAAATAATTTTCTTAGTGTTTAACAAGACATATTCATATCACAGCTAATGATTTGATTACGCAAAGTAATCCTGAAGAGGAATGAGGACAATTGACATGGGGAATTTGAGAAGCAAAACATTTCCAGAGGTTCCCTAATATGTAATACCTTTCTCTGAGAATCAAGAGTACCATATAAGAGAACTTTAACAGAATACATTCTTAATTTAAGAGTATTCCACATGACACCTGAAACACATCTTCCCATTATTTAATTAATAAAGATTAATTTGTTTTAACTAATTATTGATTTATGTGTACTCAAAATTTTAAAATGAAGTAAAGGTGACCTGAGAAATTTAATAAAGTGTATTCTAATATTTAATAAACAGTTAGTTTAAAAAAAGAAGCCAATTCCAAACCCCAAATATTTCCATTTCTCAAACTAGGTAAGAATAGTAATATGAATCACACAGCTTTACATACAAAATAAACAGTGTGTTAAGAGGTGGATATCATGGGAGGTCTTAAGTCATAATAGCTCCACCCATATAATTGGCTAATGTTATTCTTACAGGAGTGAAATAGTTCTTACAGGAATAATTTCATTCTCATGAAAGCGGGGTTGCTATAAAGACGGATTGGGTCCTTGGTTAGATTTTGTTTTCTACCATGTTATATACAGGAAGAAGTTAGGCTACTACCATGCTCTTGATCTCCTCAACATCCAGGACCTTGAGCCAAATATATTTACTTTCTTTATAAATTACCCAATCTCTGACAATTGTAATATAGCATCAGAACACGAAATAAGGGATAGTCTATGAAAAATTTCTACCTAATCTTGGCAATACAGTTCAAAGACTCTTAGAAAGCATAAAGCACAACGCTCAGTTTAAGTTCACAGGGCCCTAGTGCATTCAGAATTCCTGAAATAGCCGGTGTTCATCCTCCAGTGCTTCAGTGTGTGTCACATCCATCTCACTGCTATTTGGGGACTTGGGTAACAATTTGCACATTGCTAGCAGGAAAGCTTTCCTAGGATAATTGGGGCAAAGTCAACACACAGACATAGAGATACACGATGATGTGTCCTAAAACACAAACATTCTTTAACTGGCACACATGAAATAGAGAAACACTTGCAGAAATCATTTTATCTCTGATTTTTAATGTGAGTAATTTCTACATTTATAATTTAGGGGCAATTTTCTTAATTATTTAAAGAAAACATTTAGCAATAGTGAAGCTTAAAAATTAATAAGAACCATCAAACATTTGTCTAAGTGTACAGACCCTAACACTCAGAATTATGTACATTGGCACTGAGAAATAGTAAAAAAAAATGCCTGTGACAGACAGAAATAGTGGGAATATTGAAATTCACAGAAATTATCACTAAGTAAATGCTAATAAATGTGTTACTAATTCAACTAATCAAGTGTGGCTTTGTAATGAGTAATACTGAAGTGTGTTATATGCTCTGATTCATAGAAGCCATAAAGATTCATAGTATACCTAAATGGAGTGTGTCACAGGCCAGAAAACTCAGCTGGCAATGATGAACACAAAACCATTCAAACAATGGTGAAAAAAAAAATGATAATCTCCCTCCACACAACACAACAAATCAGTTTTCATGGGTTAAAGTTCAATGTAAACAATGAACTTTTAAAAACTTTATTAAAATATTAGTATTGATTAGTCTTTAAGGCAGGTTCCAAAGAAGAAATACTATAGGAAATAAGTTCATCTACTAACAAAAATTCATAAGTCTAAACACATATAGACACACACATGCATTGCTTCACACAGCCATGTGAACAAATGTAACTCTGACATTGACAGAAAGAAATTAAGGAATTTATTTGAAAATAATTACAGACTAAGAGACTTATATTCCCAAATTTACCCCCTCTCTCACCCACACGTCAGTGGGATAAATGAGCAAGAAATGTGAAATAACGCAGGAAGAAGTCTCCACTACTCAAAATCATATTAAATGGTCTAGCCTACAAATATCAAAATACTAAGGCATCTGTTGGAAGAAAATGTCCTCTTTCAAAAAATATGAAACTTTGTAAAACAAATGAGGAACTATTTATCCATGTGGAACATTGTCTATTTTATTCTTCACATTTGTGAAGAATAAAAGTCAGAATACAAGACATTCTAGATTTTGAGCAAAAATATTAAAACACTAATTATCAACTATGTACTATTATAGATGTATTATATTATATGAATTAAACATATATTAATTGCATCAATATTAATTGTGTACATGTTGTTAATAAAGTTCTGGAAACCTGCATAAAAACTCACACAAGTGTCTTGTGTCAGCATTTGGGCAGAGATGCAATAGGAAGTGGAAGCTTGGGAGCAGGATGGGGAAGAGCTCTACAATAAATCTTCCTGAGTCAAACAATAAAGTTGGCTTATTTGTCAGTTCTCAGTCAATAATAAAAACTAACAAATGAATAAGGCAATTTAATAGGCAATAAGCTTAAAATCATGAGGACTGTTTTCTTATTTATAAAACTTTCAATACTTAAATAATATTCTCATTGCTGGCTAAGGCTGATTCAAAGCTGGTAGGGAAAAAAAAACTGATGAAGCATGGTGACAGAGTTCAAGATCTTAAAGAACCTCAAGCCCGAAATTCCTCCTCTCAGGCTCTATCCCATGAAAATAAACATAATGAGGGTTTTAAATAGAAGAAATCCATTATTATCTAGAATACCCATGATCTAGAATCTGAAAAAAAAATGAAGAGAATTTCCAAAGGAAAGTGTTTAATATTAAAATAGCTTAAAGAATATCTCCATACCTTTCTTGTCAGGTTTTTCTTTTTCTTTTATTTTTTCTTTGTCTTTTTCCTTTTCTCTGTGTGTAACTGGAATGAAACAGATAATTGCCATTTAAATCAAAAGAAATGGTGTTAATTGCATGATATTTTAACTCATTTGATACTTGTAGAAATCTTCCCTTAACTGACATATATAATTATAAGACTAAAATTTAAAATAATTGTAGATTCACTTTTTATTCCTATTTTTAATTTCACATCCAAGCAAGTGTTAGTGCTCATACTAACTGCAAAGATAAGAATATCTCAAACAGGAAATGGGGATAGAGAGATGGTTCAGTGGTAAAGAGCACTGGCTGCTTTCGCAGAGAGCCTGGATTCAGTTCCCAGCACCCACATGGCAGCTAACAACACCATTAACTCCAGTTCGAGGGGATCTGACACCATCTTCTGTGTCATTGCACATCACAGTTGCACTTACATGCTTTCAGGCAATCCATTCATATCTATAAAATAAAATGATAAATAAAATATAAAAATAACTCTAATTTTTCATTTGTGTGTCTGTGTATGTGTGTATGTGTGTGTGCTGAATTATGCTAAAGGAGTTTAGTATTGAACTTGTATGAAAGCCAGAAATATGATGACAAAAATGAGGACTTATAATCTTCTGAACCTGAAGCAAAGAATGATCAATCAAAATTACCTGTGTTAATACTTTCAAGAACTAGTCCACATTATAGATTTTCAAAAATTATCATATGACCCTAGAGTGCTACTAAATCTTTTCTAATTTGGTTACTTTTTTCAACAGGATTCAAATTAAAGCAAACTTTTTCTTTTTTATTTATTTTTTTCTTTTATTTGGGACTGGAGAGATGGCTTCATGTTAAAGCACACTGACTGCTCTTGCAGAGGATCCTGGTTTGATTCCTACCATCCACATGGTGACTAACATCCATCCATGCCCATTACTCCACTTCCTGGGGAATCCAGCGCCCTCTTCTGACCTCCTCAGGTACTGTATGACACTGGTGCACTTACACACATGCAGGCAACACACATAACATTAAAATAATAAATAAAATATTTTATTAATTTGGACTTGCTCTTTCTTTCTTTTGGTTAACTGGGCTAAGGCTCTGTCTAGCTTGTTTAATAACTTTTCAAAGAATCCGCTTGAGGGTCCTGCTGCTCAGGAAGACTGCTGGCCAGTGGCTTCTCCCTGGACAACTGGGAGTTTCACAGCCACCACCCGGATACAAAATTGATGATTCTGCAGCCAATGCTGTGGGTTTGATTGGCCCACAGCCAAAATTATCCAGCCTAAGAGTTGCTCACTCCTCAAGGCCTCACTGCCTAGTAGCTCTACCACCAGCTGTGAGGTTGATGGTCTCCCAGCTAAATACCCAGCCAATGAGTTGATCACTCTCATAGCTGACCAGCTAGCTCAATATCCAACTGCAAGTCTGATGGCCTACAGTTATCCCTGCAAAGGAAATGTGCATAAATTAATGGACAAGGGATAAGGTTAGAGGGTATAAATCGTAAAGAATCCATTAAATCTTATGCAACAAATTACCTTTATCTGCAGAGTGATATCCCCTCCCAGAAGCCAATCCCAGACCCCCTACATCAGGTATTGTTCTCCATGGGGTGGGGTGAGAAAGGGACATGCGGGTGAGCAGTTAAGCTAATGGTGGTGGACACATGTAGCCTGCATTGGCCCACACCTGCTCTTAGATTCATTGATTCTTTGTATTGTTTCTTTGTTTCTATTTCATTAATTTCTCCTCTGATTTTTGTTATTTCTTCTTGTCTACTATGCTTGGTTTGGTTTGTTCTTGCCTTTCCAGAGTCTTAAGCCCTACTGTTAGGTCACTCTTTTTGATTTTTAAAAAAAAATATTTTATTGAGCTTTCATATACTTCATGTAACAATTCTTAGTTAAATGTAGATCCCCTTCCCCATCTATTCTCCAGCCCTCCATTGGGCCTCATGTATTCTGCCTCATGTATTAAGTCTCATCCAGTACAGCATTTTACCCAGATGTCTTTTGGTGGAAGTTCATCCACTGGAGTCTACTCAGTCTATTTAGAGATCTTAAGGAAGGTCTACTTTCACTCACCCAGCAGGAATCAGTTTCCAACACTTCTCAGACTATGGCCAGCTCTGCCACACATTTTCCTCTCTGGGCCCTTGTCTGATTCAGTTGGTATGGGTCTTGTGCTCAATCCCACCATTGCCACATGTTCATACAAGCAAGCTTCCGGTGGCCGGAAAGCCAGTGTTCATGGACCAACCCTGGATCTTCCCATTTTTCCTCCCCTCTTCTACAATGGTCTGTGAGCTGTGGGTCTGTGCAGTTTAGAATAGGAGTGCTGTCCAAGGACATACACTCTGCAGTCTCTTATTCTCTAAAACTTAGTCAATTGTGGCCAAGGGATCTGGCGATAACCTCTGTTATTTGTGGATTCTCTTCGACTATTCTGATCAACCACTCAAAGGGATGTCTCTCCTGTCTGGCACTGAGCTCTTTTTAATATAGGCATTTAGAACTATAAACTTCTCTCTTAGTATTGCTTTTAAAGGGTCCCAGAGTTTTGTTATGTTATATTATCATCTTCATTTAGTTCCAGGAATGTAGGAAATCCAGCTTGAATTGCTGGCTGCTTTCCAACTAGCACCAGGTGGCCGAGGGTCTGACCCTGTCCCAAGGAAGAGCAAGTAGCATGGCCTAGGTGCATGATGCTGGATAGGGCAATGTGTGCAGTGGCGTGGAATTGGCGGGCCTATGGTTGGCTCTGGGAATTGACGTCATTTATTTTATAAAAGCAGGCTGTAGCAAGGAGTAAATGTGAATTTCATAGTAACCTCATCACAGAATTCCCGGCCATTATTTTTATTAATTATCGAATGCATACAGGCTAAGGTGGGCCAGCATTTCCTTCAGGTGGCCAGTAGGTTGGAAAGAGATTCCTTTGCGGATCACCAATCTGGGTAGCTGGTGTTGTGAGTGGGTATTGGCTGAAGGGAGGCGGTCAGCAGCCTGAAATTCCTGTCCAGGCTCTGGGCAGGTGAGAAGCCACGGCCAAGAGTGGAACACATGTCTCGTGGGTCCAGGCTAAGGGCCTGAGTTGGAAGTACCATCCAGGCCGAGCTACAGGAAGTAGCCACTGGCCTCTGTGCTGAGGGGTCAGCTCCCCACAGTGTTCACAAAGCGGGCACTATGTCCCCCTTTCCCCTTAGCAGGGCCACGTGGTCCCTGTTCGACATAAAAAGAAAACTTCCTACACAGGAACACATTTATTATTACTTTATTAATTTTTTTCTTTGGCCCATTCATCCTTTAGGAGTGTGTGTTTTTTTTTTTTTTTCATTTCCATAAGTTCATATGGTTACTAGAGGTTGATTTGTTGTTGATGCTAAGCTTAATAGCACTGTGCTCTGATAGAATGCATGGAATATTCAACTTTTTTATTTTTGTTGAAATTTGTGTCCCAATCTGTGATTTAGAAAAACTTCCTACACATACAGAAATAAATAAAGTTAATAATAAAAAATTTTTTTTTTTAAAAAAAGAAAAACTTATATGGGCTACTGAGTAGAAGATGTATCCTTTGGTACTTGGGTGGAATATTCTGTAGATGTCTGTTAGGTCTATTTATGTAAGATGTCATTTAATTCAGATATCTCTGTTTATTCTTCGACCAATTGACCTGTCTATTGAAGATAGTAGTGTTTGAAATCACCTACAACAACTGTGTTCAAGTTAATTTGCTTTTTATAGCCCTGTAGTACTGTTTTTATGAAATTTGGTGTATAGCATATGGTACAAATATGCTCATGTGGGGGTATCTGGCTTGGAGGGGGAGGGAGGGGCATGCAGGGAATCATGGGGGAGGAGAAAACTCAGGAGAGGGGGGATAACTGGAGGCATGTGTGATCAGAGAGAGGGTGGGGATAATGGAGGCACTTGAACTTGAAAGGGAGGAGAGAGGTTGGAGAGATGAATGGAGCTTGGATGGTGTGGGAAGCCAGAAGAAAATGTGTTGGCTCCAGAGCCCTCTGAAAAAGATACGTACAGTATCTGACCATTAGTGAATGCGTATGCCTGGGGGGTATACGGCAAAGAACACAGTGCCAGACTTGAGAGACCTCTCTCTGAGTGGTTGGTCAGAGTAGTCCGAGAGACTCCCAACACGAGCTACTTCTGGAGCCTTCGTTTTTCTCCCAGAACCTGAAGGTTAGACACTACTGCTGAAGACAGGGCATACTATGGACACAGACATGGAATGACAGAGCAGGAACTGACCTGGAAACTCTCTGTGAAGACTAGCTCTCATAGTTCTAGAGGATGCTATGCAAGTTGCTAAGGAAGAAAATCATTCAATGATCCAACTCATCCCTAAAGTCAAATAACTGTAACTAATGGCACAGCAAACTACCTCTACTGGTGCAGTAGTGGCATTGTTATCTGGGGCCAGAGGGGAGGGTAATCTACAGATATCTAATTGGACTTAAAACCCTCTCAATGAGAGTGAAAACATTGGTGGTGCTGTCGTTATAGACAAATACACATGGCTTGAGATGTCAGATTCTAGAGAAAAACCCATCTCTTTCATATCCCTAGATAAATGAAAATTTCACCATCTGCTAAGTATGGATCTTATATTTATAGACAAGTATACCATACACCACCCATCAATGAAGCTTCATTTTGTAAAAGATGGAGGCTACTGCAGAGTTCCACCACTGGTTACACACAGAGAATATATGTCCGAGAAATGCCCATCCCTAGGTGACATACCTACAATGACAGTTGTATACTTAAGGCTCATGGAACATAGGAGAACAGAGGTAGAGAGAATACTAGTGCATCTCTGAATTCTCACCAATGGATCTCTTATAGAATAGAGTGTGGTACACATAGAAGGCCACAACTGGCTAAGTTTTAGAGAATAAGAGAATGCTGTGTGTATGTGTGTGTGTGTGTGTGTGTGTGTGTGTGTGTGTGTGAGAGAGAGAGAGAGAGAGAGAGAGAGAGAGAGACTTTGATAGGACTCCTATATTAAAACTTACCCACCCATGGCTCAAGGACCATTGCAGAAGAGATGGTAGAAAGATTATAAGAGCCAGGATTGGTCCATGAACATAGGGAAGCAAAGACTTTCAGATCACTGGAAGCTTGCTTTATGTGAACTTCCAGCAATGGTGTCATCGAGCACAGGACCCATGCCATCTTAGTCAGATAATGGCCCAGAGTGGATCCCAGGATATGGGCAGCGAGTGGGTCAGCCCTGGCCTGGGAAATGTTGGAGACCCATTACTGCTCAGTGAGGGAGTGCAGACCTTCCTTAATATCTCTAGATAGTCTGATTAGACTCTAGTGGATGAACTTGCACTGAAGGATATCCAGTTATTTACTTGACTGGATGGGGCTTAACATGGATGGTGGAAGGATGGGAGAAGTGGGGTTCTAAGTTTAATTAATAACTGTTGTACAAAATCTATGAAAGTTTGATAAAAGTTATTTTTAAATGTTTTTAAATTGTTTGATTTATTTAGTTTTAGGTACAAGAATTTTTGCCCAAATATAAGGGCACCAGGGCATGAAATGCCTACACTGGCCAGAAGAGGCCATTAGATCTCTAGGAACTGGTATTATGGACAAATTAACTACCATGAGGGTGCTGGGAAGTGAACCAGTGTCCTCTGTAAGAGCAGTAACTGCTTTTAATGGCTGAGCTATCTTTCCCAACTCTTAAGTAAAAATCTTAACTTTATTATTCTTTATTCATAATTCTTATCAATCATCAAACTAGAAGTGTGTTCAAACCAGATTTCTTCATTTATTTTACACTTTTATATATTCACTAAGCTCTTTCAGTCTAATCTTTTAAATACTCTTCTTTTTTTACCATTTGTATTGAAGTTTTGTGCATTTCATACATCGTGGCTCATTCCAATCTAGACTCATCTCCCCTTCCATGTCCCCCATCCCACCTGAGGTCATGCACCTGCCATTCCTGCCATGTATTGTTTTCTGATTCTTTTCAAAGTTTTTCAAAGCAGGGGAATATTGTTCTTTGGGGAAATTTACTGTTTCGGTCAGTTCCCTGTCCCAGTTCCTCTGGGAACTGGTGTGGTTCCCTCCAATCTATATTGCTTCAACATATGCATACATAAACATGTCACACCTATACTAAAATTATACCATCTATAAACAAAGTGTCATTTCCATGTCAAATTTCAAGATTCACACTTTCCCTTTTAAATTTATATTACTCTAAAATATGCCTACATATCCTCTACCCATATACCAAGATTACCAAGTCTAAAAATAAGTGGTGGATTAATTCTAGAGCCTGTTAAGGGATTTATATTATCAGAGCACAGTTGCTTTCAGGGAAAGGGGTAGCATTGATATTGCTCAGTTTGCCTTACAACTCGATGCTTGGTGCTAGCATCCACAATGAGGGATACCATTCATTGTTTGTTTTTCTGGGACTGTGTTACTTCACTTAGGATAATGTCTTCTAGTCCATCCATACTCCTCTTACCCATCCTGTTTTATTTCATCCTTTATTCCCTACTTACAGTGTATTTTCACAAAAATATAGAAAGAACACTTGTCAGATGCTGGGGATTCTGCATGGGAGACAAATATTCACCCTTTCATTGTGATGTCAACATGCTAATGGATGACGAATGCTAAGCAAATAATTTTCCAGGTAGTTAATTGCAGTTAGTATAATTGCTAGGAAGAAAATAGGCAGGATGGCATGTCAGTGTGGATAATGGAATCTAATCTCATTTGCATATTTGGAGAAGGCTCCTGGGTAGAAGTGACATTGAAGGATGTAAAAAATGAGAGGAAATTAGCCTACTCAATGACTTGGAAGACTAGAGGGAAAGAGCCTATTCCCTAATGGTGGAGTAGAGTGCACTGTATGACTGGCTTTTCTGTATGTTATTATGATACCTTGACTGGTCTCTTGAATCTTTATTTTTGTATTTATTATTTTTGACCCAACAACTTTTAATTGAGCCTTTCTACCTTTCCTACAATGGTTCTTAATCTTCATGACCCATCTCCCATCATGTATTAAATTATCTATATTAAGCCCTATCCAGTCAAGCTTTTGAACCCAGATATACCCCCATGCAAATTCATCCACTGGAATCTAGTCAGCACATCCAGAAATCGTAGGTAAGGCATATTCCTCCTCACCCAGTAGTAATCAATCTCTTGTAGTTCTCAGTTCTGGGCCAGTCCCCCACCCATTTCTTTTGCTCCACCTTGGGACCTTGTCTGAGTTGGCATGGGTCCCATGACAGATGCCAACTACTGTTTAAAAGCAAATGTCTGCTTACATCATGCATAGGCTACAAATCTTAGTGTCCCATGTATTTCCTAGCACTGTATCTGTCATAGCTAGATACTATTACAAATATAAAAATGTTTCATTGCCCCAGTGACCTGACATTTGCCTACAGTTTAATCTCATCTGCCAGGAACTTCACCTTGAACTTTACATTCAGTGCTAACGAAGTGCTTAGCGTTCCATAAGGACATCTTTCAGTCACTGTGTCCCTTGCCTCTCTGCTTTTATTTGTCTTTCATCTTGAATTCTCGAACTCAGGTGTCACTTTCTATCACCATGAATCCTTCTGGCTTGGTTTAAGGTTGTCTTCTGTAAATCTCTATCCTATCTTCTTTACTTATTCTAGATAGCAATTGTACCATGTTATCAAATCTGTATTAATAAATAAGAACATTGCCATTCTTCATATGTGATTGCCTAGCAGATGAAATCTTTAATTGTTGAACTATTTTATTACTTTTGCATCTCTCACTCATTCCAGTGTTTGTCATATAGTAAACTGTAAGTGATATTTTTACATTAAAGTCTAAGTATTATAAGATGAACTAATTTCCTTTTCATGTAAAATTCTATTTAAGAATAATGATATGGTGTAAGTATAATAGATACTGCTTGCTTCCAGTCTTTGGAAATTTTTAATTTCTTAAAATTTATTAAATAAAACCCATTTTAAAACATCTACACATTTCTTTTCA
Organism: Rhizomys pruinosus; assembly: GCA_009823505.1. NCBI lineage: Eukaryota > Metazoa > Chordata > Mammalia > Rodentia > Spalacidae > Rhizomys > Rhizomys pruinosus. Next base: position 1,786,230 of record VZQC01004854.1, read on the forward strand.
AATTATTCATTATTTTCAGATACCAAATTCAATATAAATACCTCAGAAAATAAGGGTAGGAAACCAGAAGTTATATAGATCATAAAGAACTCACTTTTGTTTCTTTGGATCACTGTTAATTAAGCTAAAATCCAAAAAGAAATTCTTGGCAAAAACAAAGCCTCTTTTAAAGTTTCTCTAGGGAGAACCAAGTTTATGAGAGATAAGCTGTGCTTTCGGGGCCCTGACTAGAAGGACCCCCGAGGGAACGCCTAATCTGTGCCTCTGCCTCCCACCACAGACAGCTGGCAGTCCATTCTACCAGAAGATTTTCAGATTGACATGTGCATAGGCATGAATGGGAGAATTAATACAAACTCAGAGGAGCAAGGGGGCTGAATTCAGATTTAAATTAGCATATTAACTCCACAGTCCTGGTACTCAGGGGAAAAAGCTGGTTCCTATAATCAAAGTTTTAGATATACAGACACAGTGGTACGCGTAGGAATTTCATTATCCCCCTTCAGAATTACCACACAATACAGCTTAGGGAAGCAGCTGGACCCAAGGACTCTAGGGAGCTGTTCAAAATGGCAGATAGCCAGTAAAGCTGCTTGGACAGAAACTTCAAACTTTGGCAACAGTGTGCTTAAATGCCAAGAATTGAAATAACTTTCAACCCAACAGTGGAACAGTCAGTAACTCCTATAATAAAGACTGTGAAATAAAAATCATTTTCTGCCATCACCAGCCTTCCTGATACACCTCTCTTGAGAAGCCATATTTTTTCCACATGGGAAAAAAAAAAAACAAATACCTCCTTTCACCACACTTGATGAGCAAGCCATAACTTGGTGAAGATAGTTTCAGCTCAGGACAAAATAAGCCTTTTGCACCTGTTACAGCTTAGTTTGTTTGCCATTCTTATTTTCATGAAACAAAAGTCCCTTTGGTAGGATCATAATTAAAAGCAAATGGAATCCAGCAGTTGGAGTGCTGTGTGGCTTGGCGGCTGAGTTGGCCGGGCCCGGCTGTTCCTGGCTTGTCCAGACGCTGACCTTTTCCTGACCAGGACATTCAGCTCTACTCAACTCTGAAGTGCATCTCACCCTCCCCACAAGGCTTTTCTCCAGATCTCCCCCCAAGTTATGTTGTGTGCTTCTGTTTTTTATCCTAGCAGCCATCAAGACTCATGAATTTTCTGAAGTGTTTCCGAGATCACAGTACCCCTAACCCTACTTAGTACCCCTACCCTTCTTAGTGGCTAAGTACTCACCTCTCCACATAGTTCAATAATTACAAGTTTTGGTGTAAAAACTGCTAATGTACAGCTCTATGGTGGTTACTAAAATTTCCAACTTAAGGGTAAATAAATTTAGTTAAATAAATTTAACTAAACCACTGAAGCTCATGCTCCTTAGGAATTGTAGCTTTTCATGGTTGCTTAACACACAATGAAATTTTCTGATTGTTCTTTTAATAAATTTCTCTGTTTTAGAGATTTGTGGTATTTTCTTTTTTTTTTTTTGGTCTTTTCAAGACAGGGTTTCCCTGTAGCCCCAGCTGTCCTGGAACTCACTCTGTAGACCAGGCTGGCCTTGAACTCACGAAGATCCAGCTGCCTCTGCCTCCCGAGTGTTAGGATTAAAGGCATGCACCATCATGCCCGGCAGAATTTTCATTTAGAGAATGGGGAGACAGTAGTCAGTAATTTTTAAAAGGTGAAAATTCCAAATGCATGCAGTTTATACACATTCACAGTTTACGTCCTTATTGTTTAATGACCTCCCTCAGAATCAACAGCGTGTCACACCTAGAACTTTTAACTTGCATTTAAACACTGTGCCAAAGTTCGAAGGTTGTTCAAACAGCTTTAGTGTCTATGTGGAGGAAGGACTTTATTAATTAACTTGTAATAATATGGACTAATGGGTTTTAATTAATCCCAGCAAAACTATGCTCTTGGGTTTGATGGCAAGATGTGTCCTTGGCACCCTCAGTTTGGTACTTCACCCAGAAGGATAATGAGTAAATCTGGGTATGCTCAAGAATTAACATATCAAGATCCACAAACAGTGTATCCACCCACCTTCATTGAACACAGTAGAGACTGGAAAAGGACAGGAGAATGTGAAATATTGATGAAATGTCAAATGGCCTACCAAGATAAGGGTGGAGCTGAACTTGAACTCATACATCCCAAATAAAGGTCTGGAAAACATTTTGAATAAATTATGGGTGTGGCCTATTTGGGGGACACTATAGAAAAACAGGGTCCCAGAGTCAGTTCCCTCTGCACAGGCTGAGGACACAGGCTGAGAGGACAAAGGAGATCCATTGACACAGTTCCAGGAGACAGACTGTTCAAACAGATAGCTAGAGGAACTGGTGTTTTCTGAATTGGCACCCATCTATTTCTTCAAGTGATTATGATGTTGGTATAATAACAAATGCTGTATCTAGCTGCCATTTTTAACATTTCCTTAGAGCTCATGGACTACCTGCTTCACTAAGCTATATTTTGGTATTATTCTCAAATGGTAAAATAAAAGTCTAAATTCGAGGCCCATTGCTAATCACTGGTCAGAATGAGAGTACCTGACCATCTGGCCCTTGGAAGAGATGTAGCATCTTGGGAGTTTCCAGGAAGGACATCAGTTGATAATTACCCTAATCTGGTTCTAAGAGTCCTTAACCTTCTAACATCATGTCTATCAAGTAGGTTTATAAATTATTGTTCTGTCATGCAAAAGTCAATCCAAACAGGCCTGTCAACCACCTTGCTAGGAAAACACCTCTCAGGAAAGCTCTATTGTAATACTTTTGAAATATAAAACCTTCATAAATGGTAAAAAGGTACAAAGGTCTCTGGCCATGGTGCACTTTCATCTGCTCCATGAGCGTGCTCTGCTCTGCAATGGTCCCTTAGGCCATTCCCCACTGTCATCTGAGGATCCCCTACTTTCTTCTGTAATTAGATCTGCTTGTCTTCTATACTGTGCTCTGTCCATCTGGTCTGAGACAGATCCCAGTGACAGAAGCACAGGACACAGTGATTATAAACCTTTGAAAAAATAAGTTCATCTTCATTCATCACTAAAGAAAACTGCCACTTACAGGTTGGTGCTTGCTTCTGCGTATGCTTCACTTTTTGTAAACATCTGTTAGAATTTAAGTTGGCTCCAAAGGCAAAATCATCAACACACTTTTTAAAAGATAGGGCTAAATAGAATTAAAAAGTATTATTTCTATTCAACCTTTTTAAATCAAGTTTTGTGAATTTCATAGACTAGATTTTTATTATATTTAGATGTCCTCCCCTTCCTTATATAGACCCTTTCACTCTTCCCCATCCAATTTCATATATTCTTTAATATATATATATATATACACACACATATATATATATATATATATATATATATATATATTCCTACCTATAGAGTCAAATTTGTTTCCCCAAATCCAATGCCTTTTGATGTGATTTCTGGTTTCATCCACTGGGCATGATCAACTTACCAAGAGTCCCGCTGCTGAACAAGACGGACTCTCCTCTTCCCAGCTGCCATGGTTGCCAGTAGCTCCACAGGTAGGTTTGGAAGTTTATATCTTCTTCCCCTGGCTATGCTGGGATTTCGTGTGGCTTGAACTTATGTGTGCCTTGTATGTACCATCACCATTGCTATGAGTTCATATGGGTAACTGCCCAGCTGTCTGGAAAATTGTTTCTCTCGAGTTATCCACTGCCTCTGGCTCTTAGAATCAGAAAAGGATTTTTTTATATAAATATTTTTATTATGAAATATTTTGTGTGTATTTCATACATAATTTCTGAGTCCAATTGAGACACGTTCCTTTTTCCATGTCCCCTACCCCACCCCAGTTCATGCATCATGCCATACATGTCTTATATCTTTTTCTCAGTCTTTTTAAAGTTTTTCTCTGCGGAGGTTTATTGTTTTGGCAGAAGTTACTGTTTCAGTCAGTTCTTTGACCCAGTTGTTGTTGTTCCCTCCCATTTGTATTGCTCCAAAATATGTCTCTAGATTCTTAGAGAAATTGTGACAAATTTGTACCATCCATTCTTTCTAAGGGAGAGTTTATCATTTTAACTTTAACAAAAGAACACAATCGAACTGGTATGAACCTAAGAATCCACTAACCTGACCTGTTTTGTCATAGAAAAGAATAGTAGGTTTTAAGAACTCAGGACAGAACAGAAAAATAATTGAATTTTCTGATTGTTTTTCCTCTCATACTCTTACCTTGATCCTTTTAGATGCTGAAGAGTATGGATTTGTTCTCATGAGCTGAGATAAACTAATTGGATTCTGTAAGTGTGTTGCCTGTGATAAACTCTTCAACAGTGTACACACTATTTTAAAATATTTTATGTATTTATTTTTTTAATCTTATGGCTATAAGTATACTGTCTGCATGTGTATAAGTACATCTGTGTTGAGCAATGAGCTTGGAAGTTAGAAGATGGTGTTGGATCCCCTGGAACTGTAGTTATGGCTAGTTAGCCACCATGTGAGTACTGGGAATTGAACCTGGGTTCTCTGTAAGAGTGGTTAGTGTTCTTAACTTCTGAGGCATCTCTCCAGACCAGTGCACACATTTATTTTGAGAATAAAATTCTTTCATTTCTATATTAAAGTGAACAGTATGCAAATTATCCAAAGTAAAAACCTCATCCGCTATGTAATATATATATAATATATATATATATATAATTTAAATCAATACACATATATAAAATAAAATATTAGGCTTATTCTGAAATAGGGTAAAATTATATGGACAAATTCTCTTTCAACTAGGGCTTCCTAGCCATATTAATAACTAAAATCACTTCCTTATGAATGAATAATCTTTATAAAAGTGGTGAAGCACCTGGCGTGATGGCGCACACCTTTAATCCTAGCACTTGTGAGTTCAAGGCCAGCCTGGTCTACATAGCAAGTTCCAGGACAGCCAGAGCTACAGGGAGACCCTGTCTCAAAAATACCAGAGAAAAAATGTGAAAAGTGGTGAAGCACAACTTTCAATGGAAACTTTTAGTCTCATTTTCTAGATTTATCTTACCTGTGTACTAGAAAAGAAATTTTACATATTTTTTGGTCTTTTTGATGCAGGGTCTCCCTGTAGCCCCAGCTGTCCTGGAACTCACTCTGTAGACCAGGCTGGCCTCAAACTCACAGAGGTTGGCCTGCCTCTGCCTCCCAAGTGCTGGGGTTAAAGGCGTGTGCCACCATGACCGGCATAAATTTTTAATTATAAATATTTTCACTTTAATGAGTAAATTAAATATAGCTGAAAGAAGAAAATTTAAAACTGTAGACAATAGAATAACTACACTAATTTGTTGGCTATAAGAGCAGTTTTATGAAGAGCTCCAGAACATCCAGAAACAATTTAATGTCCTGTTCTCTTTGGCTTTTGGGAATCACTTTCATTAACATGTCTTATAGCTTATGTTTCCAATACTGTAATTGTTTCCCAAAAATTAAGAAGTTCATAGCACATGATTCATTATTATCATTTTAAATAATTTTTGTAAAAAAATTCTTAACTTGATGCCTGTAAAACTTTTATAGTTTGGACTGTGTCCTCCAAAATAGATACATTGGCACCCTAAGCCCCAATATCTAGGCATATAACCATGTTTGGTATTAGTCTTTACAGGAGTAATGAGGTAAAATATAATGTCATTAGGCTGATCTCTAATCCATGACTAATGCACCAAAGGGAAACTTCTTATAGACACACATGCAGCTAGGAACAAAGTGTGGGACAAAAGAGGCCCACAGGGAGCATCTCACTGAAATAACAACAGAACCTTACCTTACTTATATGTAAGCCAAGCAGCCAAGGGGTTGGTAGAGAATAGAATGTTCCTCTCAGCTTTCAGAAGGAAGAAACAAGCCTGGCAGAAAAATTAACTTTGGACTTCTAACTTCAGTAACCATTTGTGCTGGATAGCTTTAGTGTCAACTTGACACACCTGGGTTGAGGGAGCCTTAGTTGGGGAATTGGCTCCATTGGATTGGCCTATGGCCACATCTGTGGAGTATAGTCCTGATGGTCAAGCAGTGTGGGAGGGCCCAGCCCACAATGAGTAGTGCCACCCTGGGCAGGTTGTTGTGTACTATATAAGAAGGCAGGCTGGGCATGAACCAGGGGAGCCAGGCAGTAAACAGCATTCCTCCATGGTCTGTGCTTCAGCTCCTGCCTCCAGGTTACTGCTCTGAGTTCCTACCTTGGGCTCCCTGAGTGATGAACTGTGACTCAGGAGATGTGAGCTGAATAAACCCTTTCCTCCCCAAGTTGGTGTCAGTCAGAGTGTTTTGTCACTGCAATGGAAGACAAACTAGAACACCATTCAACCTTAAACTTCTATTACTATAATCTACCCCGTTTTCTGGTAATTTCTCATGATAGCCCTAGAAAGCTAACAGAAATAAACACTTTTCTAGTGACACTTTAACAGAATTCTCACCAAGGTCCTCAAGAACTGACTCTTGCCCTCCATTATACTTTTTAGAGTCCATGCTAAATCCCAAACTTTTCATTCTTCTCAGGCTCTACTAGACTGCAGTGAGATCCACTCTGAGTCAGTCAGAATGTCACAGCACCTCCACTCCAAATCAGGGTTATATTTGATATCTGTCTACTCGGTCTTGTTCACCACAGAATTTTGTGCTCAGCATGGTATTCACCTATGAGTGCTACAGATACATTAATATGTACTATTCCTCGAAGTCACATCCAGAAACCTACAGTGTCCTCCAAGAATGCTCCCTATTCCTATCTATGCTTCTGTTCTGATGTAGGTGGTATGCTGTGGGACAGACAGCATGACACTTCTGCCTTGTAGAGTTGATCCTCATTCCTGAGATCAGTCCCTTACTGGAGGAATCACCTGACGACTCAGGTGGATGTAGTGAACACATGCTCTTCTGAATGCCCAACATGCCCTCCTTTTTAGTATTAGGATCCACTTTTTTTTTTTTTTTTTTTGTCTTTTTGAGACAGGGCCTCCCTGTAGCCCCGGCTCTCCTGGAACTCACTCTGTAGACCAGGCTGGCCTTGAACTCGCAAAGATCCGCCTGCCTCTGCCTCCCGAGTGCTAGGATTAAAGGTGTGCAACACCATGCCCGGTGCAGGAGCCCACTTTTAAAGGCAGTTTATAAAGCTTTTATAAGGATGCTTTCTCCATAGTAAGGAAATTGGCAGATTTAATAATTAAAACAAAACTAAATACTACGTAAAACAATGAAATTTTTATTAGAAAGGAATAATACTTCATATAATAAACAGACAACTGCACGGAGGGAAAAAATCTAGATGGAAATTCAAAGAAAATTTCTATTTTCTCCAGATAATGTTTGCTTGTTTTTCCAAGGTGAGCTACTTAAATGATACTGCTTTAATAGGTTTTATTACAATTTTATGAGTTTCAATGTGGTTATTTTTAATTTATATATCCTGGTTAAATATTAAAATTATATCTTGGAATCAAGTAGTGATTAACAAAGTAGTATATTACTCATCATTTCATTTATTTATTACTTGGATATTTACTGAATGTGTTGTATATATTGTTAGTTGTTAGAGTTAGTTTATTTTTATATAAGCATACAAATTTAGAGCTGGTAGGAGCCTCTGAACTCAGTGAGCATGAACCTCCTAGTTCATGGATAAAGAAGACAAAATCACAAGTCACTGATCCAGAATGTATAATAAACAAACTTGGTGCTTTCTCTTACTGACTTAGCTAGATCAAATCCATGACACAAATTAGCTGTCAAAATGCTGTGAGTCCACGTGCTGGGTCATAATAGAAGCATGGAAGTAGTGCTACATGAAGTCACGCCAGAGAGAGAGTGTGGTGGCCTCTTAACGGAACTGATATTGCATCTGAGAATAAAACTATGAGCTGAGTCCTCTCAATGAATATTCATCAAAGGTCTGATAGCCAGAGAACAGAGCATGTAAAGGCACAGAGCTCTGAAACAGTGGCAGTGCCTGCCTCAGGAATCCCTATGGTACACCCTGCAGTTGCATAGGTGACATCAGTGAGTTGAGTTTGGAGGTGGGCTCCTGGGAGGACTTAGTATGGAGGATTTTTTTTTAGTATGGAAATTTTTTTTAATTTTATTTATTTCCGTATGTGTATGAATGTATTGTCTGCATGCAGGTCTGTGCACCTGTGACGTGCAATGCCGTGGAGGTCAGAAGAGGGTGTCGGACTACCCTGGAACTGGAGTTCTCCTGGAATTGGAGTTTCAGACGGCTCTCGGCCGCCATGTGGGTGCTGGGGATCGAACCCGGGTCCTCTGCAAGAGCGGTCGGTGCTCTTAACCGCTAGGCCATCTCTCCAGCCCCTAGTATGGAGATTTTAGAAAGGAAATAAAGTTTCAAATTCATACCTAGGGGTATCTGTTATGGCATAAAAGTGATCTCATAGGCCAGGGTGGAAAACACGTCTGTTATTTCATTTAGAATTGCTTGAAAGAATTTGCAGGAAATTCAACTACAGAGCCATTGCCTCGGCATCTGCACTGAAACTATATTTGGCAGACATCACAGAGCCATTGCACACAGGATCTCACGGTGGCTTTGACTGCATGTACAAGACTTGTACCACCATATCAAGGCAGCCCAAATCATAGCACAGATGGGGTCTGGGGGCCCTCATGAAGTCCCATCTCTAGTCAAGGAGCTATTGAGAGCTGATGGCTATTGGGGGAAGAAGAGTCTATTTTCCTCAGGGATGCAGCCCCTGAGAGGCTCCCCAAGTTACAGTAGAGGGCCCTACAGCCATATACATACAGGCAGTGCTAAGCAGACTCAGTGGCTTTTTAAAGAAGGGAACATGAAATTAGGAGGGAAAAGTAGCGGGGATGAACTACAGGGGAAGGAATGGGGGCTTTATGTCCTCAAAATATATTGCATGCATGTAAGACATTTTCAATGGTAAAATATTTTTTAAATTTTATTTATTTATTTATTTATTTATTTATTTGTGTATGAATGTACTGTCTACATGTAGGTTTGGGTAAAATATTTTTTTAAAAACTATAAACCTTGATGAAAGAAAAAATGAAGCAAGTTTCATAATAGCTATGTGATAACTGAAGGAAATAGTAGCAGAGAAGCGAATGTAGACTTAAGTACAGTGAAGAGAGAACAGGACAAGATGCTAAGCAGGCCTAGATTGTGATGCATGAGGCTGAGAAGTCTATGTAAAGTAAGGATTGTAAGACAGATGCCTTCAGCCACAGGGAGGAACATAAACAACTTCAGGATCATAACCTTACTTCGGATAGGGGATTGGTGGAGACTGGTAAGTCCACTGGTTCCACCCAAAGGCAGGCAGCTGCATGTTATTTTCAAACCCTGCCCGGTCAGAGGAATCCGGGGTGGTGGGGGGGGAGCACTTGAACTATCAACATTGGCATCAATTCTAAGTCTGTCTCCCCATTTGAATTATAGGAGACCTGGGCTCAAATTTTGGCATGTCCTTTGGAACATTAATGGCTCCATGATGGAATCTGTACCTTTATGTGGGTGAATTTCTCAAAAGCTATTCAGGTGATTCTAAAGGCATAGTTGAGTGCCTTATATAACAACTACAGCTGAAAGGGACTTAGCGTGACTAGGAAGTGCAGGTGTGTGCATCTCAGCTCTCAACCCAGCCTGGATCTCTCGGATCCTCCACTACATCAACATGATTTGGAGCTCCATCCCCAAGACTCCTTGATTCTCTGTCATCTTTGTCCCCAGATTTCTCTGGGTCACAGGGATCCTGTCCTATCCCAATCTGCATGCTCCTAGTCTTGGCAGAGTAAGTCAGTCCCTGCCATCTTCACTCTCAGCCCAGCCCGGGCCTCTGGGGTCCTTCCAGTCTCAAATTGTCAATTTGGAGCTCCATTTCTGAGATCTCCCTGCATTCCACTTTCTGAGCTCTGTGCACCTCACACCTTTGAACTTCCAGCCTAACATACCAGCTAACCTGCTTACATAGCAACTTCATTCCACCCTGCTGATCCAGTATCCTGTGTAGCCAATCTTAAAATCACAACTCAACATTTGCACCTATCTCTAGTTGAACTGAGACCACTTCTTTCACTCAAATCATTAGTATAAAGTAGCTCCAAAACTGAACACCAGGCACTACTCAGCTGGGCCATAACCTGACAAGCTGGGAAACAACAAATAAAATACATTCAACAATGACAAGGTCTCTTCCCCTTACCAAGACACGCTACCACAAAAGTCCAGATGTGCAGGCCTTGGTGGAAAAATACAATCATGAATAACCAAGATAATATGACTAATAAAGAAATTAACAGCCCCATCATAATGTTTTGTAAGAATGACATCCAAGTAAATGCACAATAAAATGATTTCAAAATAGCAATTATAAATATGTTTAAGGAATTCAAAGAAGATATGAATAAAAACTGAACGAAGAATATGAAAACATAAACAGTTGAATGAAATAACTAAAACAGTTCAAAACATGAAACTAGTATTCAATAAAAACTTCAAATCTCTGAATAAAAGCAAATCTGAAATAAAATTTGAAATCAAAAACTCATACAAAAAGCTGGGAGAAAAGAATCAAAAAGGAAATGGATGAAATTGAACAAGAATATTCGATCTTGATAACAAACTTGAAAAAATGGATCACTCAACAAAAGGAAGTGTCAAATCTAAAATAAGCCAGGAACAGAATGTGAAAGACCTCTGGGACACAGTTAAAAGACCAACACTATTGATCATATGCACAGAAGAAGAACCCAGGTCAAAGCACTGAAAGCATTTATGATAAAATCATAGACTAGATTTCCCAAACCTAGGAACAAAGATACCTATTAAGGTACAAGAGGTATAAAGAACAAAAAGTAGACAAGACCAGAAAAGAAACTTCATATGTCATATTATATTCAAAATACTAAATAAGCATACAGAAAAAGAAAAGACAGTGAAAGCTGTGAAAGAAGAAATCAAGTCCCATGTATAGCCAGAAGGGCATGGACCAATGTCATGCAAGTCATGAATGAACAGATTCAAGCCCAGATTACTCTACCCAGAAAAACTATCATTTTTAATTGAAAGAGAAAGAAAAGCATTTGATGATAAAAACATATTTTAGGAACTTTGACCAAAAAACAGCTCTATTGAGAATACTCAATGGAATACTTTAGTCAGAAGAGAAGATTGACCACTCTCAAGAGGGCACAAAGAATAAATAAAATACTCCAGGATAATCAAACAAAAAAGATTTAATAAAACAGCACTATAAAACCAACATAAAAGGATTTACAAATACTGTTCAAGAGTAACCCTTAATATTATGGTATCAAATTTCAAGTAAAATGACACAGACCAACCAATTGGATTAGAAAACATGATCAATTGGGGTTGGAGAGATGGCTCAGCAGTTAAGAGCACTGACTGGTCTTGCAGAGGACCCGAGTTCGATTCCCAGCACCCACATGGTGGCTAAGAATGGCCTTTAAGCCAGGTGTGGTGGTGCACACCTTTAATACCAGCACTCGGGAGGCAGAGGCAGGCAGATCTATGTGAGTTCAAGGCCAGCCTGGTCTACAAAGTGAGCTCCAGGCCATCTGGGGTTATAGGGAGACCTTGTCTAAAAAAAGAAAATGCACAACACGGGTACACAGACCTGCATGCAGACAGTACATTTATACACATACAAAAATAAATAAAATAAAAAAAACCACATGATCAATCAATTTGCTGCCTCTAAGAAATGCATTTCATTGACAATAACTGACACCATCTTAGGGTAAAAGGATAAAAAAAAATATTCTAAGCCAACAGAACCCAAAACAAGCAGGTACAGCAATTCTAATGTCTGACAGAATCAACTTCCAAATTAAATAGTCAGGAGACAGGGAAGGTCACTTCACACCCATTAAAGGACCAAGAAAATCACCAAAAAGAAAGTACAGACCTAAACACACATGCACCTCAAATAGGGGTATCCAACTTCATAAATGAAAACAAAACAACAACAACAACAAAAAAAAACCAGAAAGATGCAGAAAAGTTATGGCAGAATGCATGATCTGGGATGGGTAGGGGTGGGGCAGGGTGAAGGGAAAAGGATATACGCCTGAACTGAATTGGAAAATGATGTATGAAATACACAAAGCATCACTAGAAAAAAAATAAGAAAATGGCCCAAATAACTACAAGGTAACTTTCCAAAAAAAAAAAAAAAAAAAAAAAAAAAAAAAAAAAAAAAAAAAAAAAAAAGAAAAAAAAGAAAGAAAAAAAAAAAACAAACAAACAAACAAAAAAAAAAACAAATCACTTTATTAGCACCAAAATCTCACATTGACTCCAACACAGTGATAGTGGGTGGCTTCAATACCCCCACTATCAACCAACAGAAAAGTCAACCAGATGAAAACTAAACAGAGAAACCCTAGAGTTAATAGATATTATAAATGAAGTGGACTTTATAATCATCTACAGAGCATTCCCTCCAAATACAAAAATGTACGGCCCATGGAACTTTCTACAAAATTAATCACATATTAGGACACAAAGCAATTCTCCACAAATTTACAAAAATGAAAATGTCATCTTGTATCATATCCTACCACAAAGAAATTAAGCTAGATATCAGCAATAATAAAAATGAGGAAAAGTATAAAAATTAATGGAACCTAAACAACTCATTACCAAATGAAAATTGGATCACAGGAGAAATCAAAAAGGAAATTTTAAAATGCCCTAGAGCTAGGAGTGGTGGTTCATGCCTTTAATCCTAGCACTCCGGAGGCAGAGGCAGGCATATCTCTTTGAGTTCAAGGCCAGCCTGCTCTACAGAGTGAGTTCCACGTCAGCTGGGGCTACAGGGACACCCCATCTTAAAAAGAAAAAATAAATAAATAAATAAATAAATAATAAATAAATAAATAAATAAATAAATGAAATCACATCCTAGAATTGAATAAAAATTAAAATACAACATACTAAAAAATTTGGGATCCAATGGGGGCGGTCCTAAGAGGAAAATTTATAACATTAAGCACCTACACCAGAAAGTTCAAAGTATCTCATATAAAATAAATCAATGGTGCAACTGAAAGGTTTAGAAAACCAAGAACACCTAAAAGGAGTAGGTGGGAAGAAGTAAATAAAATGAAGGCTAAAATTAATAAAGTAGAAATGATAACACTATACAAAAACCAATGAAACAAAGAGTTGGTTCTTTGTAATGCTTAATAAGATTGACAACATTTACCCAAATTAACCAAAAGAGAAACAGGACCCAAAGAAACAAAGTTGGAGATAAAAAGAGAAACGGTACAACAGAACCAGAGTAAATTCAGAAAAGTCATAAGAACATACTTTTAAAATTTTTATTCCACTAAACTAGAAAAATCTAAAAAATATGTATTTTTTACATCTACATATGTACAACCTACTAAAATTAAATCAAAATGATATAAATAATCTGAACAGACACATAACAGCCAGTGAGACAGAGTAAATAAAATTCTCCCAATTAAAAAGATGCCAAGACCGATGAATACACTGCAGAATTTTACCAAACATTCACAAAAGAACTAATACAAATAGTGTTCAATTTTTTACATGAAATAAGGAAAGAAGGGATACTTCCAAATTCACACTATGATGTCAGTATTACTCTACTACTAAAACCAGGCAAATACCCAACAAAAGGGGAAATTATAGATCAATCTCTATAATGAATACAGATATGAATTTTCTCAAAAGAAATCTTGCAAACTGAAATAACATATCAAAAATATTATTCATCATGGCAAAAATATTATTCATCATGGCAAAGTTGACTTTATCCCAAAGACGCAGAGATGTTTCAGCACATGTAAATCAAAATTATAATCCACCACACAAATAGACTCAAGGATAGAAACTATATGATGATCTATAGAAAGGGTCCTTGAAAAAAATCTAAAATCCATTCATGTAAAGTCATAAAGAACATAGGGATGTTTTAACATAATAAAGGACAATAAACCACAAGTCAATAGCCAACATCATATTAAATGAAGAAAAACTGAAAGCATTCTACTCGCAATAAGGAAAATGGCAAGAATGTCTACTCTTCCATTCTCTCCATTCCTTTTCAAAATAGTACTTGAAATCTTAGCTAGAACAATAAGACAAACAAATGACATAAAAGGGATACAAATTGGAAAGGAAGAAGTCAAAATATCTTTATTTTCAGGCGATATGATTGTATATATAGAAAAATGCTAAAAGATATCACCAGAAAACTCCTAGAGATTGTATCAAGTTATAAAATTAACACCCCCCAAATCAGTAGCCTTCCAATATACCAACAACAAACATACTGAGAAAGAAATCTGGGAAAAAGCCTATTCACAATAGCCTCAAAATATATAATATACCTTGGGATAAATTTAACAAAGGAACAGAAGGACTCGTACAATAATACATTAAGACATTGAAGAAGGAAGATGAAGATAGCAGAATGTAGGAAGACCACCATAGCTGGGTGTGGTAGCACACGCCTTTAATCCCAGCACTCTGGAGGCAGAGGCAGGTGGATCTCTGTGAGTTCAAGGCCAGCTTGGCCTACATAGCAAGTTGGGGCTACAGGGGGACCCTGTCTCAAAAAGACAAAAAAAAAGACCCCCATGCCCATGGGTTAGTAAGACAAATATTGTGAAAATGGCTATCTTACCAAAAGAAATGTACAAATTCATTCAATTTCACCTTAAAATTTCACCACAATTCTTCACAGAAGTTGAAAAAAATTATCTCAAATTTCTAAGGGAACAGAAAACAACAACAACAACAACAACAACAACAACAGGATAGCTAAAATAATCCTGAAAAATAGAAGAACATCTACAATCCCTGATCACAAATTTTAATACAGATCTCTAGTGCTAAAACCAGAATGTTACTGGCATAAAAAACAATAAATTGATTAATGGAATAAAACTGAGGTTTCAGATTTAAATGTACACCTTTAAAGTCACCTGAATTTTGACACAGGAGCCACTAATATACACTGAAGCAAAGACAGCATGTTCAACAAATAGTGCTGGTGTAACTGGACCAGTGCATGAGGGAGAATGAAACTATCCCTACCACTCAGTCTGCACAAAACTCAACTCCAAATGGATAAGTGACATCAGCATCAGACCCTGGATCAGATAGAAGAAAAGGAAGGGAGTATATTGGAACTTAAAAGGAAGGGACAGGACATTTTGAACAGGACTTGTAGAGCACAAACAATTAACAAATGGAATCATATGAAAACTAAAAAGCTTCTGTACATAAAAAGACAACATCATTTGAGTGAAGAGACAATCTACAAAATGGGAAAAATCTTTAAAAAATTTCTATTTGTTATTTTATTTTATGTGTATTAGTGTATTGCGTGCATATGTGTAAATACACTCAATCATATGACACCTATGGAGATCAGAAGAGTGTATTGGATGGATCTTCTTGGAAGTGGAATTATGGATGCTTGCTAGCCACCACTAGGTGCTAGGAATCAAACCCAGATCTTCTGTAAGAGCGACCAGTGCTCTTAACTGCTGAGCCATCTCTCCAGCCCCAAGAAAGATTCTTTACCAGCTATACCTCTGACAAAGGGTTATTATTTAGAATGAACAAAGAATTAAAAAAAGCAAACAGCAAAAAAGAAATCCAATTAAAAAGTGCTACAAGATGCTGAACAGGGAGTTCTCTAAAGATAGGACACAAATGGCTGAGAAATGCTTCTTATAATGTTCAGCATGTTTGGTCATCATGGAAATGCAGATTAAAGCCATTTGGAGATTTAATCTTACCCTTCCCAGAACAGCAAAGATGCAAAAATATTAACAAGGACAAATGTTGGTAGGATGTGGAGAAAAGGTAACACTTAACACCTGCTGATAGAATTACAAACACGTGCTGCCACTATGGAAATCAGTGTGGAAATTCCTCAAATGGCTTGAAATTAATCTACTATATGATCTAGCCATACTGCTCTTGGGTATATAACCCCTCCCCCAAAAAAGACTAAATTTTACTGCAGAAATACCTATTCATCAATGTTCATTGCTTGCCCTTTTAATAATAACCAGAAATTGGAAACAACCTAGATGTCTATCAAATTATGAATAGATAATGAAGGTGTGGTAAGTACATATAAAATGTAACATTACTCAGCTCTTAAAAAAAAACAACAACTAAATTTTGGGCCTGGAAGATGGACCAGTGGTTAAGAGCAACAGCTGTTCTTGCAAAAGACAGAGGTTTGGTTCCCAGCACCCACATGGTGGCTCACAAACATCCATAACTCCAGTTCCAGAGAATCTAACACCTTCTGACTCCATGGGCATGGTACAATATTTATATACATGCAGGCAACACCTTCATACACATAATTTTTTTAATTAATAAAAGCAAAATTATGAAATTTGCAGGTAAATGGATGGAACTAGAAACAACCATCCTGAGTGAGGTAACACAGACTTGGAAAGACAAATGTCATGTTCTCTCTCATAGCTAGATACTGACTTTGAAATTCTAGATATGCAAGTTTCAATATGAAAATTCTGATAGGTAAAGTAATTAATAAATGGCCAGGGGTGGGTGTGGAGGTATGATTCCTGGGAGGGGTGGTAGAATGCAGTTATATAAAAGGTAAAAAGGAACATAAGACTAAGAAGGGTTAAATGGGTTGGAGAATGGGAGATCAAGGCAGAGAATGGAGTATAGGAAGGGATAAGTAACACTAAAGGCCTTTAGAAAAATTCATATGGTAACCTTCCAATAGAGAAGCTTCTTAAATTATATACACATCCCTCATAAAAAAAGGTTAAAGGAGGCATCCTACAACAGGGGGACAATCCATTTGCAGGATATCATAGGCTAATGAACAAAAATACATCTCATTGTAAGTAATATACTCTCTCACTTGAAGCTGTTGTCTAGGACTCCTTGAACCCTCAAATAATAGTCATCAACTCTGCTCTTAGTGACCCATCAAAACTTGATGAAAATCTCCATTTATGAAGAAATTATATACTGAGCTGTAGAACAAGCACGGAGAAATCAAGCTGGTGCTGACTTCAGAGTCTTATCTCTACTGGCTAGTTCATAGTGCTGGAAGGGGCTATGTAAGCTACCGAAAGGAAAAAAATATTCTTCAACCTCAGCCAGATGTGAATCCTGTGAACTACAGTAAGAACTGCCCTGGAAGGATATGCCCACTGCTGTAGTGGTATCACAGATACTATGAGAGTAACCAAACACTTTTTAATTGTATTTAATGACCACTTCCTAGGATAGTACCAGTGACTAACATTGATATCAGGCTTAGGAACCTAAGGCTAGACAGGTCACAGAAAATTGGGGGCAACCTAGTACTAATTTTTTTACTAGATAGTGATCATATTTAACTGATACAGAATGACTTATTGTTATACCCATAGATAAATATACCCTCTCTCAACTCTCACCAAAGAAGTTGCTTTATGCAACGGATGGTGACTGACACAGAAATCCATGACTGGCCAATGTGCAGAGAACAAGAGGTTGCAGAGTGCTTATCCCTGGATAGGACACGTGGGTCAAACTGCTGCCTCCCAAGACTTGAATCATTGCAGAACAGGGGGCAAAATGATTGTAAGAGCTGGAGGAGGAGGACAAGGATAGGGAGCCAGAGCTTTCCAGAACACTGATTAGTTACTCATATGAACTTACACGGATGGTGACAGCATGCACAAGTGCCAGGACTGACATGAGGAAGGAAGTTAGAAGCTCCAGCCCCACATAAAAATGTCATGGCAACAGAGGCCTGCTGGGAGGGGCAGATACAGTCTCTTTCAGACATGAAACTCTTGGTAACTTAACCAGGCTCCTGTGGATGGATCCCACACAGAAGGGCATTTGGGGACAAATTAAGCTCTGTAGGTTATATAGAATTATCAAGTAGCATGATAAGACTTTACACATTCTATATCTTTAATCTTTTCTAACATAATTAACAATTTGATTCCTATATTAATGTCTTAAATTAAATGTGGATAAATTATCTAATTATGATTGTGCTTAAGATATTTAAAGTCTCACTGAGCTTTTCATTCAAGATATATGTGCTATGTGAATTCACATTATTTTTGTTTGCATAGAATTTATTGGAATATGGTAACACTTCCCTACATATGTATCATACTGTTTTGTTCTTATTTGCACTCCATTGTGTTCCTCTGTCAGATCTTCTCCCTCTACACAAATAGTCCCTCCTACTTTCATGTCATTGCCTCCTACTGTTCTCTTCTAAACTCCCTTTAGACCTCTTCCTCCCCTCTTATAGTTCCATTTTTACTTATATGTCAAATATATATATATATATATGCATATACACCTACATGTGCAGATATAGGTGCAAGGCTTAAATCTAATTTCACATGAGAAAAAAGCATGCAAAATTTCTGAGACATATTTCAGTTATCATAATAATCTGAAGTTTTGTCCAATGTAATAACTTCATTCCTCTTTAAGGATGAATGAAATTCCATTTTGTACAGATTCCACAGTTTAAATTTTTTTATTTATTTTTATTTTATGTGTATGAGTGTTATGCCTGCATTGTAGGAGCATCAGAGTCATGCAGTGCCCATGGAGGACAGAAGAAGGTATCAGATCCCCTGGAACTGGAGTTATTTATGGTTGTTAGCTACCATGTAGGTGCTGTGACTAGAACCCAGTTCTTCTGCAAGAACATTGTGTGCTCTTAACTGCTGAGCCATTTCCTATCCCAGATTCACATTTTTTAAGCCACTCTCTGGGGCTGGTTTATGACCTGACTTTTGTGAATAGTACAGATGTAAAGATGAATGTGAGTGCATCTCTGCTTGTTAACTTAGAGACCTTTGTCTTTATCTCTAGAAGAATACCTGGATTGTACGGATTTCATGAGGAAGCTACATTCTGTTTTCTACAATGGCTGCTCCAGTTTACATTCCCACCAACAACGAACAAGAATTGCTTTCTCCATATCTTTGCCAATACTGACTTATTGCTTTTATTGTTTTCTTGTTAACATTTGACATTAACTTAATATTTTTTATTGTCTGGAAATATCATACATGTAGTTTTTCTGTTTTGATTTATCGTTTTGAGACAGGGTCAGCATTGGCTGACCTAAAAATGAATATGTAGGTTAAGATGGCCATTTTAAACTTAATGGGGGCCGTATACCTGCTTCTGTCTCCTGAGAACTGGCATTATAGGTATGTGTCTCCACATCTTACTTCAGTGGTATTAATTTGCTTATCATTGAAGGCTAAAGAAGCTGATCATAATTGTAAGTATTTATTATTTATATTTCACCCCTTGATAACTATTTATTCAATTCATTAGCACATTTGTTTAGTGGATGGTTAGATATTTAGTATCTAGTTCTAAAAGTTAGATAGTACCCTTCTATCTAACTAGATAGAATCTGGATAGTACTCTTCTATGAAATGCATAGTAGTTGTCAAAGATTTTCTTCCATTCTGTAGGCTGAGCATTTAATTTGCTGAATATTGCCCTTGGTGTACAGAGGATTCTTAATTTCATTAACTCTCATTTGTCAATTTTGAGGGTTATTTTCTGAGTAACTGGTCTTTCTCTGGAAGGTCCTTATCTATCTTATATCTTGAAATTTTTGCTACTCTTTTTCTCCAGCATTACCAGAGCTTCAAGTCTTACATTAAGGCTTTTGATATATTTTTGAATTGATTTTGGTGTAGGGTAAATGATACAGATCTAGTTTCATTTCTTTATATGTGGAAATCTAGTGTTTTTAGCATCATTTATTGAAGAGGTTGTCTTTTGTCAAATATATATATACATATATATGCATACATCTCTCTCTCTCTCTCTCTGTGCTCAAGTCTATTCCATTGGTCTACATATTTGTTTTTATGCCAATACCATGTTCTTTTGTTATTGCTATGGCTCTGTAGTATAATTTGAGAACAGCTACTGAGATATCTCCAACATTGCTTTTTCTTATTAGAATTTCTTTAGCCAAGTGAAATAATTTATGCTTTTATATGAATTTTAGAATTTTTCTTTTTAGTTCTGTGAAGAATATCATTAGAATTTTGGCAGAGATTGCACTGAATCTGAAGATTGCTTCTGGTAAGAAAACAATTTTTAGAGTACTTATTGTGTCAATCCATAGGTCTAGTTGGTCTTTGGGCAATGCCTTTACTTTAGTTCTTTATTATCATAAATTTCTCATCACAAAAGTCTTCCCATTTCTTGTCAGATTTATTCCTAGGTACTTTTGTGAAGCTTTTATGACTCCAGTTTTTCTTAATTTCTTTCTTGGCAAGTTCATTATTAATCTGTAGAAAAATATTAATGTCATATTGATTTTGTATCCTAGAACTCTGCTGGATGGATTGTCATGACTTTCCCTCAAACTGTGTGCTAAAACAGACCCTTTCTTAAATTTATTTTTTATACCTTTCTGATACATTCTGTTCATTTGTGTTGTGTGTATTTGAATATTTTGCCTGCATGTATGTGCACCATGTGTGGGCAATGCCCACAGAGGGCATTGGATCTGCTGGAACTGGAGTCAAGGATGGTTGTAATCCTCTATGTGGGTTCTGGGAACAGAACCTGGGTCCTCTACGAGAGTAGCCAGTGCTCTCTTGAGTTGAGTCATCTCTCTTCAGCACCTCTTTAGTATTTTGCCACAGCAATGAGAAAAATATATAATCCCTACTCATGTGTCATCTTTTGAACAGGAATCATAAGTACAGAGGTGACATGGTGAGGTGAGTAGATCGGAGATGAGTTACAGGAATTTTAGATAGCATATGTTAAATTTCTTCTGTCTAACATCACATGGATATCAAGTTATATTATACTGCACACAATGGAAGTAATGTATTTATTTTGGTTCAGAAGGCTGGTCAATATCTCTGTCATCTAACATGGAGCTCTACATCCACAAAGGACATCCTTGTGAAACACTCATGAACTGAGGGTCCTAGCCTGCTTTCCTCCTCTCTATCTGTGTGTTTATCAGTTCTTCTTCATTAAATAAGAATATATTTTAAAATTCCAGGCTTTACATAAAAGTTATTCTGTAAGACTATTTTGACCAATGAAAGCTTTCAGTAAAAACTGCCACCCTGATATGGAAAGGATGTGTTTTGTTGCAAACTTACTGCTCAGAGCCCATGACTATTCTACTGTGGTGCTGTGGTGGACTCATTCTGCCTGCTCACCAAAGACTATCCACATGACCAACAACTAGCTTAGTAACATTTAGTAATTCAAGAAAACTTAAATTAAGGTTATGGTTCTGCTGAGCAAATATAATGTTATGCTGTTTTACTTGTTACATGAATTCAATACAAGGTCATTAGTAGATAGATAGATAGATAGATAGATAGATAGATAGATAGATAGATAGACAACATATATACTGATTATATATATATATATTGATTATATATAATACTGATTATAATTATGAAATAGATTCAAGCTTTCTGTTTAGAAAAATTACCAAGGTTAGCTCAGTTGAAAGGTAAATTTTAACTTACATGTCAGGGCTTATGCTTAACCCAATAAAAGATATTCATTGCCAGGTTATGAGATAAAAGGTTTGCTCCACAGAGGTACTACATTCTTCCCCCAATGAAAGACATCAAACAAAATAAAAAATTGGGCAATGTAGAAGAGTTGGCTTCATATTCTAAATTCAAAATATGTAATGTGGATGATTATAAAAATTATCCTTTATGTCTGAGTCACAAATGAAATTGCTTCTGTGCCCCTTTACAATGAATCTATTTGCATATTTAAATGAAATGTTTCAGATATCTGTGTTCTCAGGGATTACACATTGTGCAAGTTCCTGTCTTCCATTGATGAGTAAGTACTCTGGGAGGGCCCTCATCCAGCTTTCCTAAGGTTTTCTTATGAGTCAAAAGAAGGAGAAGAGAAGCAGGGGAAGAAAGAAAGAGAGGCAGATGATAAGGAAAAGTAAAAGCAAGAAAAGAATCTAAGGCATTTTCCATCATTACCAAAAACGTTAACTTTGCACAAACATCTCAGCTCTTGTACATCTAATCTTTACTAAGCTAAGACATGAACTAGTTGTTAATAATCACCACAAGTAATCACTAACATGGATATATTATATATTTTCTTATAAGAGTTACAATTGTGGGGCTGGAGAATTGGATCAACAAAGAACACTGGCTGTTCTTGCAGAGGACCCAGGTTTGATTCCCAGCACCCACACACATGGCACTAACAATCATCTGTAATTCTAGTTCCAGGGGATCCAATGCCCTCTGACTTCCACTGGTATTTGCACAACAGGAGTGCAATTACACACACTCATATTATGCACTCATACACATAAAATATATAATAATAAAATATATTTTAAAAGAGTTACAGTTCTTTTAAAGATGATGAATACCTTAAGGACTCACCATATTTACCCATAGTCAAAATGAAATGTAATGTACAAAAGTCTGCATTTATCTATATCTATGAACAGATCTAAAACCATTCGTCATCCGGGCATGGTGGCACATGCCTTTAATCCTAGTATTTGGGAGGCAGAAGCAGGCAGGCGAATCTTTGTGAGTTCAAGGCTAGTCTGGTCTACACTACAGAGCAAATTCCAGGACAGCTGGGGCTAGAGGGAGACCCTGTCTTGAAAAGACCGAAAAAAAAAAAAAAAAAAAACCATTCATCAAAATGTACTTATAAAACTCTGTTGTCATTAAACTATTGACAAACAAAGAATAGACATCATTCTATCTCAATTACATACAGGAAACTGAAAAGTAAAACAAAATATTTCATTATTATTCCCAAAGACAAAATAGATAAAAGCAATATATTCTCTCTGATGCCCAGATCTGTGTTAATTAACTGAAGCCTCATTCATTTTCTTTCTTTCTATCTCTGTTTCTGCTTCCTCCATCTCTCAAGAATTATTCATTCTATCCAGATATATTTGGTCTACTCAGAAATATAATTCAAATAACTAATCTTCAGTCCAGCTTTTGAGAAATTTATTTTGAACTTCAGCCAAATCCACTTTTTTTAATTACAGAGGATTCACTAGTTTAATAAACCCACTCCACAGCACACTGCTGGCTGCTCAAAGGCTTTTGACAGCAGGAAGCTGAGAGCCAGGTCCCAAATGCAAAGGTTTCCATTTGCATTGTCAGTCCTGCTCTAGCAGCGCTTCCTCTACGTGGAGTCTGCAGAATAAAGATGGAGAGACCCTGAGTGAGTAGATCCAGCTGAGTTCTCTTTAAACAGACAGAAAGGACCAGCGCAGTAAAGGTTCCTTCGGTTGCTCCCTGCGCAAGAGCCTTGTCCAATTTCTCTAACAAAAGGAGTTAAGAATGAAAAAGGGAAGTGTGTAGTAAGAAGACACCAGCTGCCTAAATACAAGTATGATCAGGTCTTAATTGAACAGCCCTCAGTGTTCTGATTGTGTAAGTTCTGGTAGACCAATCTAGAGCAATTCAAGCATTATGATTAAAGATTTAATATCTGAAGAAGTATCTGAGTTCTTCCCATAAAAATGTACACAAAGTATATTTAAAAACAACAGCAACAACATTGTGACATTGCAACATAGACATGCTATTGTAATTTAAGGCTAATCAGAATTTCTATTAATTGAAAACTTAGTACTTGCAGCTGTGCTATTGCGATAGGCAATTTTATATAAACTAGATTATTGTGGGTGATTCTGGAATTGAATCCAGAGCTCTGCAGATACTATTTAAGCACTATTATACATAGTGGCACACACACACACACACACACACACACACACACACACATCCTTGCCAATGTTTATTTTTTATTTTTTTCTATATCCCACATTATAGTAATTAAGATATTTTTGGTTTTTGCCATGGGACATTCAAAATTATATATGAGTGACCATTGGGAAACTCTGGGCATGTTTAGGAATTTTCTCTTGTTGAATGTCTTTGTTGCTGTAAGTTTCTTTAAGGTTTTATGACTATGTGAAACATCCACAGGAAAATCATCCTGCTCGTATGACCAAGGCAGTGCTTCTGGTCATTACTAAAATGCTTTTGTTGCAAGATCACAGTTCCTGGATCCAGATCAGTAGAAATGACTGTTGATCATTGTGTTGTCACTGCCTCTATCTTCCCTAGAGACTACAGAAGAGAGTAGGGGCCAAGCATGCTTCAGCTAGATCATCTAGTGACTTGGCATGACTGCATGAAGGATTACATTGCATTGGATGATATTCAAAGTTCATATTTAAAACAGCAAACTCTCAATTTTTATAGAAGCTGATTGAAAGAATAAAATGTTCTCAAGAAAAATTATTATATATGTTGCTATTTTGTAAGGGAAAAAACAGTTGTAAGTGAAGATTTTGACCAATTTTGAGGTGATTTTTCAAATCACTTAATGTTTCGTATATTTAACCCTGGAGTTAACTGAAGCAGAAAGGATCAATATAAGCAACACCCCACATGCACACACATGTGCACATGGACATACACACACACACACACACATACAAAGGGAAAAAAGAAAAATCCTTAAGCATGAAAACTTTCTTAAATGAGTATATAAAAAGTATACCATAGAAAGCAAAAATGAACATGAAATTCAACTTTTACCTTTAGTCTGTATTTTTCTCTCAGGTTTTTCCTGCTTTTCAGTCATTTCTTTGAATATTTCTAGGAAAGCATAAAATTTATAATTAAAAAAATTGAAAAATATTCAAGCTAAACCATATTGATGGCATAAAATTTTAAATTCTATAGCAAAATTAGAAATTTTTTGTATCTATCAAGCTTGCTGTTGGCTAAAAGTTTTGTAACATATTACTACATACAATCATTTGTTTATTGAAATAAAAGAAAAACTGGAGTCACCTTAAAATCAGTTATTTGAAAAAGTGTAAAAATTCACACTGACAGTGATGCCATCAACATTTTAGTACTAAAACTGATCACAAAATATAATTATATTTTATTTTAATAACCCTTAATGTGTTGAAGATCTTTAATAAGAATGTTATTTAGATTGTTTTGCCTGTCTTACTGGCAAGCATAGCTACCTGAAGTCTGCCACTCCTTTTGCCATTCTTCAAAGACATGAGACACAGCTTTTCAATCTTCCAATATGGACTGAAGACTCATGTCTCTCCAAGAATCCTCCAAACCTTCAGTGTCAGATGGGGACTGCTGAGACATTGAGTTTGTGGACTGAGCTACTACTGGGATTTCAGCCTCTTCAGAGTATTGATTGCCATTGCTGGACTACCCAGGCTGTATCACAGAGACTAACCAGTACAGGAGGATCAAGACAGGACGTAGTGCTTACTGAACCTCATTTGGTGACCATGGGAAGGGAAAACCCCAGTGTGAAGAACAAAGGCAGGACTGTTAAGTGTTTGGGCTTGCCAAGGAGGAGCCTTCAAACATGACATCTTTCAGCCTTAATAAAAAAAAAAGAAATCATAAGCTGAAGATGCTAAAAGATATATTTGGCATGCATATATGAATATTTTGGAGTGATGCAGATTGGAAGGAACAACAACAACAATGACTGGGTCAAAGAACTGGCTGAAACTGTGAACTTCTGCTCAAAAAAGTAAACTTCTGCACTGAAAACTTTAAAGGAGACTAAGAAGAAGATGAAAACCATGTTTGGCAGAATGCATGAGCTCCGAGGGGGTGGAGGGGGGCAAGGAAGGGGGAGTGGGTCCAGACTTGATTGGAAATTTTGTATGAAATGCACAAAGCTTCAATAAAAATTGGCTTTGAAAAAAAAGAAATGCTTAATTTTATATATTAAATTAAGAATTTGGGGGACTCGGGAGATGGCTTATAGGTTCAGAGCACTGGCTGCTCTTGCAGAGAACTGGGTGATTAAGAACAATAGTGATTAAGAACCATCCCTTACTCCCATTCCAAGCTATCAATTACTCCCTTCTGATCTGTGTGTACTGAATGCACATGGTGCACTTACATACACGCAGGCAAAACATTCGTACACACAAAAATTTTAAATTATAATTTATTAATGCTAGAATAATCATTTGTGAAATTAACTGTAACTACTAAGATGAAATATAGCTCAAATATTAACTCAAAGCTGTGTTTATAATTGCCATCTGGCTTTGCATTTAAACAATAATTATGCCAAGCATATATGACACATTTCACAGAATAAATAAGTTGAATATTTTTCTAAGTATCATAATTTAATTGAGTTTATTAGGTTTGATGCTTGATTTTATATATATATATATATATACAAATCTTAGAAAATGAAGTTATTACAGTTAAATTGGACATAAGTGAATTTAAGAGTGGTTTACAAAATCCAGTTGCTAACTTTGATCAGTGATTTAATCTTAAATATCACATTTTTTCTTACAAAATATTGTAAGATGTTTGTTTATTATGTTTGTTTATTAACTTATCCCAATTTTATTTAGCATATGGTCTGAGATGTCAGCAATTACTCTATGCATTTAAAAAATAATGTGAAAATTGCATTTTTGTAATAATTCCAAAGATTACTCAAGCAAGATAAGCCATGTGAGAACCTAAATATCTTCACAAATGATACCTACTGATTTTTTACTAATTTTTTAAAGAGAGATTCACTATTGTGAAGATTTTCTTCCAAAAATTTCCACCATCAGTCAATCATGTTAATATTCACAAACCATTCCTCTACCTTCATCTCATCTATGACTTTGAATATATTCAGACCAATGCAATGAGGTGAGGTGCTCATTCCCATGTCTGAAAAGGAAATTTTCAAGGTGCAGGGAAAGATCTCCATGGGGTATTGGCCACTTCTGTCTTCTTGACTATCTCACTGCTCTGTTTTTTCCCAATGCCTCTTCAATCTATTCCACACTAGGGCTTCTCAGCTTATCATTATTTTCCTTTTAGACTTGATTAGATCTTTTAAGGTGAATCATTATTTGGAGATGGTAGGGATACTTTTTTGCCTTCAATGTTATTCGGTGTGCTATTAGATGCTAGTAATTCAATATACAGCTCTTTTCTTATATGCATACTTTAATAACAACAGCAAAAATGTCTTTAAGTATTGGCATATACCTGTGTAAGACAAAATGAACCCCAGTTGAGAATTAGTGGACCAAACACACATTATAAGGAGGTTCTACCCTTTATCACTATACAGAATTCCCATACTAGACATCTGTGAATATTAGGCACGTGGTATATAGCTAATCCAAATTAACGCATCTCCTAAAAATAAAGTATATACTGGGCTGGAGAGATGGCCTAGCGGTTAAGAGCACCAACCGCTCTTGCAGAGGACCTGGGTTCGATCCCCAGCACCCACATGGTGGCTGAGAACCGTCTTTAACTCCAGTTCCAGGGGAATCCGATGCCCTTTTCTGACCTCCGCGGCATTGCACGACACAGGTGCACAAACCTACATGCAGACAGTACATTCATATACATACAAAAATAATAAAAGTTAAAAAAAATTAAAAAAAATAAAGTACATACTAGACTATGAAGATTCAAAACAGAAAAAAAAATAGAGTACCTCATTAACAGTGTTTGTACTAATCATACTTTGCAATGACACTACTTGGGATAAACCACCTGTGATGGTTTTACTGATTGTTCAAATTGGCTACGCTAGTCTATTAATTCTTCTAAGTTATGTGAAGACCATTAATCTAGGAGTTGCTTGAAGGTATGCTAAATATAATTAAAACACTTAATCACTTATTCATAAATAAGAAAATGTTTCAGGACAACCCAAGTGGCTTGT
This sequence comes from Rhizomys pruinosus, assembly GCA_009823505.1. Lineage (NCBI taxonomy): Eukaryota > Metazoa > Chordata > Mammalia > Rodentia > Spalacidae > Rhizomys > Rhizomys pruinosus. The sequence continues at coordinate 1,814,091 of VZQC01004854.1, forward strand.
CTGATTCCACTGGAGAACTTGAAAACTTTGTAAACAAATCTAAGTTCTCCAGAAAAGGCCAAAAAAAAAAAAAAAAATTGCCTACGATCTTCCCTTCCTGATGACCTGTCAGACAGGCTAATTTTATATTATCACATGTTATTTCCTGAGAATAAATTTATTATCATATAAGTGGGTCTTCATAATTCTCAGTTTGGGTTTCTCTATTTGTGCTCTGACTGACATATTAGATTAAATACTATTAAAATTAATTTTACAATTTTGCTTTATCATTTTTTACATATGGCTAGTTAGAAAATCTTAAATGATATATGTGGACCATGTTATAGTCCTACCAGATCATGATTAACTATTCCTAAGGGGAAGACAATCAATTTAAAATCTTAGGACAATCAGAGAGTTAAAACCTTTTCACATGAACTGATTAAAAACATACTTGAACGTCTTCCCTGTGGGTAACTCTCTGTTCCCTTCCTCCTATCTAAATCAATAGATCCTATGCAGGTAGGAACTTTGTATAACTCAAGCCCCTAAAGCAAGTTAAATGCCAAACATTTAAAACAGTCTTTGGATATGCAAAGGGAGTGACCTTTAAAATACCATTCCTAACTCCTAGAAGGCAATAATTTGAACACAGAAATGGAAGGAAGTTTTCAAATCAAAAATTTAAATTAAAGCTACATTCATTGTAGCATTTGACAAGACTATAAAGTATACATTGATCATATTTTATTTTCCTTTAGAGGTTGATGTGTCATGCATGTGCACAGGCCATTCAAAGGAAAAAGGAACCCACTTGGAATGGATCAAGGCTGAGTTAAACTCTTCTCCAGGATTTGGTGTGGAAAGTCATCTACCTAAATAGACTTGTCCACGCATCCTAGCCTAACTTAAATTTGGGGCTTACAATGGGCAAAATGATGGCTTCTAAGGAAAGATAATTCATCTTTGTCCATAATAGACTTCCTTGTAAGCTGAGTGGAAGTTTGTCCATCATAGCTCAGATGAAAGAAACAGAAACATGAGTGACTGTGGCACCTGATAGCCTTGCATATGATGCCAGATGTGGCTTAAATAGTTGAAAACCAAATTGTAACCTAAGTAGAATTATTCAAGGGCCCATCCTAGAGGAAAAAGAAAATACCTCAAAGACTAGAATTAAAACTACCAATCAGGCTGGGCATGGCACAAACTTTTAATCCCAGCACTAGGGAGCCAGAGGCAGGCAGATCTCTGTGAGTTCAAGGCCAGCCTGGTCTATGTAGTGAGTTCCAGGACACCTGGAGCTACAGGGAAACCCCGTCTCAAGAACACCAAAAAAGCCACCCCAAAATCCAACCAATCTGAACACATTAGCAGAAATAATAAATTCTAACTGGTATCCCCAGTCTTTCTAGTGATTCTAGTTGTTTTGAGACAGAGAATTAATTAGCCATAAAGAGAAATTAAATCATAATATTTGCAGCAAAACTGGTGGAACACAAAGAGTATGTTGATTGAAATAATCAAGATGCTGGGAGATGAACATTACATGTTCTCTCTCACTTCAGTTAAACAAACCTGAGGTCTGAGTAGGATAGTTATTCCAAAGAACTGGGTATAGTATGAGAATGAAAAGAAGGGTGGCCATATATGACTAATGTACGTTGCATGCATAGCATATGACCAATGCATGCTACATACATGTAGTATGACCAATATATGCTGCATGTACTTATGAAGACACTGCACTAAACTCCAGAATACCACTTAAGGAAAGGGAAGGCATCGGAATGGGGTGAAAGTATTCTCTTTTCATCTCTTAAAGAGCTCACCCTAAAACAGAAGTCCATACAAGTTGATGCGGTTATTTTACTTAAGCAAAATAAAAGCAAATAAAACCAATACATGATTTCAAAACTAGCAACATTTCAGATAACTTATTTTCTGTGAAAAATGGAGAAAACATAACCCAGTTGTGCAGCTTAAGGATGAAGCTCAGCTACTTTCTGTTCCTAATTATGTATTTCAGTCTCACAACTTGAGAGAATTCCACTGATCTGGGCAGATTCACCCAGCTTTCCTGTAAACAGAGTCAAAGATTAAAACAAATAAACAATGCAATCAATTCTCCACAGCTCACAAGAAAAATAAATAACAACAACATTCTCTGATTTTCTTTTTGTTTTATTTTTGCAGGAGAACATCATTACATTTGGGGATCAAGTTTAACAAAGTCTATTAACATTTTTAGAAGCAACTCTAGATATGTACAACTAAATCAGGATGGCCTACCTACACCTACATTTCCTTAACTACAGAGGACAAAGAAAGGTATTTTATGATTTAAGCCCAAGGTGAACTTAAATATTTCTCTGCTATGTTATTGCTGCATTGCATTTTCCTGGGGGATTGGATTCCATCACTGATGTCACTGTCTGTGCCTGTCAGCTGTCAGAAGATTCAGTGACACCTCCACATGGTATGCCAATTCTGTCTCCTTATACCTTAGCCAGGAAATTTTGACCATTACGGGCTCCTATCCAAGTGACTAACAGCATGTTACCAATTTAGACTTCAAAAAGATATTTTTCTCATACACAGAGGATATCTGATTCCTTACCTTCAATTGTTCTTCCAGCCAGGTCCATTTGTAGATTATTGAAAAAATAATCTTAAAGATTAATGTCATTAAAATTAAGGATCTAATATCCTGTGGCTTCCTATCAACTTCAAAAAAGGAAATGCCCTTAGTGATATTAATACTTGCCTTTATTTATGCAATAATTTCCGTAGAGGTGACTGTTTCTACTTTGTGTAACATATTGATACACAATTGACATTAATCTGTATTTAGAATCACAATACTCTTTAAGCAAGAGTTTATTATAGGTACACAAGGAACAGAGTTGAAAGTCCTTGGTCACCTCTAAATGTAAGTGCTTTAGAATTAGATGGATGTCAAAAGCCTCTGAAAAATGTTCATTCTCAGCTCAAGGTCGAATCATAGTTCTTTTCTGTCATTGGAAAATTCTAGGATTTGTGATTTAGAAGGTAGAGGTGTTAAAGTATTCAAATCTGGGTATATCACTGTTGATAGGCCTTTAAGTGACAAAGTTTCATTTTAATTCTGAGACTGGTAATAAAATAAAAATGAAACGAACAAAAAGAATGACCATCTTCTGAATGTAAAAGAAGCAATGAAAGAAGTCTCCTTACTGTTACACTGTCAGAAGCGGTGTAAGTGAAAGGCAAGTGAAGTCCACAGAATGTGCATTTGTGCTTCTTTCTTTCCTTCCTTCCTTCCTTCCTTCCTTCCTTCCTTCCTTCCTTCCTTCCTTCCTTTCTTCCTTCCTTCCTTCCTTCCTCCCTCCCTCCCCCTCTTTCTTTCTTTCTTTCTTTCTTTCTTTCTTTCTTTCTTTCTTTCTTTCTTTCTTTCTTTCTTTCTTTCTTTCTTTCTTTCTTTCTCTCTCTTTCTCTCCTTCCTTCCTTCCTTCCTTCCTTCCTTCCTTCCTTCCTTCCTTCCTTCCTTCCTTCCTNCAGCTGTCAGAAGATTCAGTGACACCTCCACATGGTATGCCAATTCTGTCTCCTTATACCTTAGCCAGGAAATTTTGACCATTACGGGCTCCTATCCAAGTGACTAACAGCATGTTACCAATTTAGACTTCAAAAAGATATTTTTCTCATACACAGAGGATATCTGATTCCTTACCTTCAATTGTTCTTCCAGCCAGGTCCATTTGTAGATTATTGAAAAAATAATCTTAAAGAATTAATGTCATGAAAATTAAGGATTCTAATATCCGTGGCTTCCATATCCACTTCAAAAAGGAAAATGCCCTTAGTGATATTATTTGCCTTTATTTATGCAAATATTCCGCTAAGAGGTGACTGTTTCTTACTTTGGTAAACCCAAAACATATTGATACACAATTGACATTAATCTGTATTTAGAATCACAATACTCTTTAAGCAAGAGTTTATTATAGGTACACAAGGAACAGAGTTGAAAGTCCTTGGTCACCTCTAAATGTAAGTGCTTTAGAATTAGATGGATGTCAAAAGCCTCTGAAAAATGTTCATTCTCAGCTCAAGGTCGAATCATAGTTCTTTTCTGTCATTGGAAAATTCTAGGATTTGTGTATTTAGATAAGGTGGTAGAGGTGTTAAAATTTCAAATAGGGTATATAAATGTGATTTTTTTTTTTGTTTTGTTTCTTTTATATTTATCTGAGGAATGGTAAATATAAATAACATGAAACGAACAAAAAGATGAACATATTCGAATGTAAGACGAAATGAAAGAAGTATAATTAATGTAAAATGTAAGAAGAGGTGTAAGTGAAAGGCAAGAGTGAAGTACACAGAATGTGAATTTGTGCTTCTTTCTTACTTCACTTCCTTACTTATTCATTATATTCCTTACTTCCTTACTTACTTCCTTCCTTCATTTATTACTTCCTAATTCCTTCCTCACTCCCTCCCCCTCATTTCTTTACTTCTTTATTTCTTTCTTTCCTTTCTTTATTTTATTATTTGTATTTATTTCTTTTCTTTATTCTTCTTTCTTTCTTTCTCTTGTATTTCTCTCCTTCAGTCCCTTCCTTCCTTCCTCTCTCTTTCTGTTCTTTTCTTTCTTATTTTCTTTTCTTTTCTTTTCTTTCTTTTCTTTTCTTTTATTTTCTTTCTTTTCTTTCTCTTCTCTTCTTTCTTTCTCTCTTTTCTTTTCTTTTCTTTTCTTTTCTTTTCTTTTCTTTTCTTTTCTTTTCTTTTCTTTTCTTTTCTTTCTTTTCTTTTCTTTCTTGTCTGTCCCAGTTGGCTCCTGGAACTTGCTCCATCAACCAGACTCCACTGTCAGAAATGGTGTAAGTGAAAGGCAAGTGAAGTCCACAGAATGTGCATTTGTGCATCTTTCTTTCTCTTTCTTTCTCTTTCTTTCTCTCTCTTTCTCTCTCTTTCTCTCTTTCTCTCTTTCTCTCTTTCTTTCTTTTGTCCCAGTTGGCTCCTGGAACATGCTCCATCAACCAGGCTGACTTCGACCTCACAGATTCTTGCTTGCTTCAGCTTCTTGAGTCCTGAGATAGAAGGTGTGAGATATCTAACCTGACTATGCCCTCAAACTCTCAAATTATTTTATAATTTGTGCTCCTAAATGTCCTTCAGTATGGGCCATCCCTTGGGTATAAGAGTCCATCCCTGTAAGACACTGTCTGTCCCCTTCCCAACAGTCATCAATGGCTTTCATTGGCTTGGGATTTTGTGCTCATTTCCAGAGATCTATGCTAGGATTTTGTCTGGTTTGTGGTTGCCTAGAATTTGCACATGCTGTCACATGCCGCAAACTCATATAAGTGACCAGCTGCTTGGAAGACTTGTTTCCTTGTGGTCACCCATGCTCTCTGGCTCTTAATGATCTTTCTGCCTCTTCTGCAGTGATCCCTGAGGCTTAGGAGGCAGAGATTAGAATTAGGTGTCTTATTCAGGGAAAAATACTCTGTGGCCTCTTGTACTTTGGCAATTATGGATTTCTATATCACCATCTTCAGCATAAGGCAACTTCTCTGGTGAGATTGGAAAGATGGATCCTATGTGTAAAGGGTGGATGGAAGATATGTTGCTTAAGGTGAAGCATCTCACAGACACATATCCTTTGCTTTTAACCAGTTCTGGGATTCTATAAAAGTCTCCATTTGTTGGAAAAAGAAACTACAGCAATATAGACTGGACTCTTAATTGATCAACATGCCTGTGCATACAAGCATCTCCAACTGGACTATGGGAACCTTGGGTTGTTCAAAATTTGGACATAGATACTTGAAAAATGCACCAATTACCTAATTGTAGGGCAAACTGAGTAACATCAATGTTATCTGAAAACAACTGTGTTATTATATTGTAGAATCCCTTAAAAAATAGACAAATAAAAGAGGGGAAAAAAAAGAAATGTCTTTGATGAATAAAGAAATTAACTTGGTCTACAAACATGACAAAAATTGGTTTTTTCTCTATGAACTCTTCAGCCATACACAAATGAATGAAATGACAAAAACAATTCAGATTTTCAAAAGTGAATCATAAAGAAATAGAAATATTGAAGAAAACTCAGGCTGAAATGAAGATGTAATTGAAAAGCTCAATAAGCCAATTTGAAACAACAGGAAAAATCCTCATCAACAGAATTAATGAAATGGAAACAAAATATCAAAACTGGATGATAAAGTTTAAGAATTGGATAACTCGTGCAAAAAAAAATGAAAACAGAGGAATGGAACATGCAGGCTATTATGGAACGCCAGGAAAAAATCTCAGACCAATGGCATTAATTAGACCTTCGACAGGATTATAGAAGAAAACTTCCTTAAATTAAGGAAAGACATACTCCTACAGACACAAGAACACAGAACACCAAACAGACAGGACTGGAACAGAAACTCCCCACAGTAAAAACATTCAGTATACAAAACAAAGAGATACTGAGAACTGAAAGTGAAAAACAACTCACATGCAAAGAAAACATATCGAATTACAGTTGATTTTTCAATGAAAACTCTAAAAGCCAGAGAGCTTTAAGCTAAATATTTCAAGTTCTAAATGATCATAGGTGTCAAACCAGAATACTTTACCAAGCAAAACCATCTGTCATACTTGAAGGAGAAAGAAAAATCTTTTAGGACATTAAAGAATTCACATCCACCAAACCAGCCCTGCAGTGATTGCTTGAAGCAGTACAAAGGACCAAAGAGTTGGGAGTGGCCAAACACACATTTAATCCCAGCACTTGGGAGGCAGAGGCAGGTGGATCACTGTGAGTCAAGGCCAGCTTGGCCTACATAGTGAGTTCCAGGACAGCTAGGACTACAGGGAGACCCTGTCTCGAAAAGACCCAAAAGAAAAAAAAAAAAAAAAGACCAAAGAAAGAGATGACCATGCTTAAGACATTACAGAAAGAAAACAAATGATGGAATCTTTTCTGTTTTTATATTGTGAAGTATATGTGAAGATGAGAAATGATGAAAATCGTGGATGTTTATTTTCATATTCATCTTCCATTTTAAATTAAAATTTTTATTTTACCAGAAAACATAACAATCCTTACTTATGAATTTAAAGAACTCCCACTATTTAAGCACTGGTTTTGGTGCTATACTATTTAATGGAAATAGTTAAATATACTCTTCTCTATCAAATGATTTTATTTTATGTTTAATGTATATGAGTGTGATGTTTGCATGTAAGTCCCCCCAGGTCAAATCAAATCATTTTATTTTATGTTTAATGTATATGAGTGTGATGTTTGCATGTAAGTCCCCCCAGGTCATGCAATGTTCACAGAGGCCAGAAGAGGGCCCCAAAACCCTTGGAACAGGAGTTACAGTTGTTAGCTGCCCTGTGAGTGCCAAACTTTGAACATGGGTCTTCTGTAAGAACGTCCAGTGTTCTTAACTGCTGAGTCATCTCTTCAGCCCCTCAAACTATATGTTTCAAAAAACTACAATGTCAACTAGCATGAGAGATTTTTGAATTGATAGAAAAAACAGAGAAGAAAAATCAATAATTAGAGTTCTGAGAATAAACAAAATGTAGTCTTGGTTTTTTAATATTAATTCATGATTGCAAGGATATTTAAGTTATTATTTTAATAATCATCATATTAAAGGTGTCATAAATCTATATAGTATTCCAATGTAATTTTAAGAAGCATTTTGATAAGAAAAAGTAGACACGGTAAATCTATTAAAATAATCTGTACAAAAATATTTTAATTCCTGGCATTCATTAACAGTGGAGTCAGGGTTCTCAGTCAAAATTTTATTCCTATCACTTGTTTGTGAATTTTATTTCTCCATCGATAAAGTAAGATTATTAATATATTCCAACCTCATAGGGTTCCTCAGGCATTAAAATAACTCAGAATTCAGAGGGTTTAAATATCACCTGGTATCAAATAGTCATTATATGAATATTGTCTGTTACTATGGCATTATTGTCTTTGTTTCTCACTAAATAGTATATTTGACAACAGGAAAAATCACATCTATTTTGTTCCACTTTAAAATTTCAATACGTAACAGGATGAGTGACAGAAAAAATGTCTTAATAAACACATATAGTATATGAAAAATATTTAGTCTTTGACAACATAGATGGCAGTATATTTTATCCTATCCATTCTTAATGACAAACTCAAACAATTTAACTGTAAAAATGGCTCTAATTGAAAATATTTGAAAAGCAAAATGTACCTTTTCAAAAATAGGGCTATGGATATAAATCAGTGTTACAGTGCTTGCTTTGAACCCCAACATATATGCTGAGAAAAGTTACCAAATTCTACTTATGGACATAAAGTGAAACACCTTTTTGAAAGTTTACCTTAGTATATAGATTTTTTTATATTTCACAGGACAATGAAAGATAAATAATAATGAAATTAGGGACATATGTTTAGATTCATAATATTCCATTTAAGTTAATATAAATAAATATAAGTCCTTAATAAAATGATGAAAATCAAGCATTATGTCTACTCCAACAGGAAAAAAAATGGGGCAAGATCTTAAACTAGGACATGACCTTTCAAGGGCCAAAAATCTTGGAACTCCCCACAAATTTATATCTTTTATTCTCCTGATTTAATGCTTTTGAAAAGCATTTTCTACCTATGATATATGTGGTATGCATATTGGAAGGAATAACAACAACAACAACAACAACAACAACAAAAAGACTGGGTCAAAGTACTGACTGAAAAGGTGAACTTCTGCTCGAAACAGTAAACTTCTGCACTGAGAATTCTGAGAGACTGAGAAAAAGATGAAAACCATGTTTGGCAGAATGCATGAGCTCTGGTGGGGTGGGGGGTCAGGAATGGGGGCACGGGTCTAGATTTGATTTGAAATTTTGTATGAAATGCACAAAGCTTCAATAAAAAAAATTGGCTTCGAGAAAAAAAGGGAACAAATTTTCTAATAATGATTAAGACATTTGAATACTGTCTGCCTTCTCTCTTATCTAATAATGTTTGCTTACATATTTATGGTATTTTGTGTGTAGAAATTATAAGATTTTTGCATTTGGTAAATATATTTATATTATTCAACTGAGAAGACAATTACACATTTAAGCAAAGCTGTGAGGGTTCAAAGTGTAATTTTCAGCTGCATGGGGAACTTTCAGATTCTCATTCTATGTGCCATATGTTCCATAGAAAACATCCAATCTATCAAAAGTCAGTCTCTCTGAAAGTTCTTCACATTGGAAGTGAAGATTTACTTTATTGATTTGATTCTCTTCCTATTAAGTCAGCTTTACTGGTTCAGTAGTCTGCTTTATTGAAGAAATAAACTCAGTAACAATGATATTCATCAATCCAACAGGCTCTTCTAAAGATCTCTAATCTTGACATTCTAGAACTTCAGTACCAAAATGGTAAGGCTTAGTAGCAACAGCATAAATGGGAATAAAATTAGTGATTGTGATAAATGATTCCTAAGAATGATCTTATTTTGTAACTAGGTCTCTCTAAGTTATTTTGTCATGTTCCATTTATTTTTAGTGATGAAAAATTGTTTTATCTATTTATAGTTATTAGAAAACATATGTTGAGTACTATAACTGTGTCTAAGCATGTATTTTTCTCTATCAATATGATACACTCATAATAAATTCAAAATGTTATCAATTCAAGTTCTGAAATAACAGACTCAAAAAGTTAAAAGGATAATCTCAGTTTCCAAGGCAACTCTCATGGTTCAAGATGAGAACAGAGTTTATTAAATTATTATAATAGTGGTAGATTTCAAAGAATGGCTTTTATCGTTGTTTTCTTTAGATTTATCATAAGAGTCAGATAAGAAAAAATGTCCTCTTATAATATCCCTTCTTTTGATATTAGAAAATATTTATTCAGAGGAACATAAAATGGCTATCTGTAAGACTCCATGTAATATTAGAACACAAAAGATTAATTATGATAATTCACTGAGCAAACATAGTTATCTTTTTAGTGACTAATTAAATAATGCTAAGGAAAATATTTTACTGGATTTTCAATAAAACAAGTGTTACAAATCTTTTTCAGTTATATCAAGAAATATTTTTTAGAAAAGTGCACCACTTCCCACTTATGAAGACTACAGAGGTATTTTTACACTCCTTGACACACTTATTGTTTGCCCTGAAGTGAGCAGACACTCTAGATATGGTGGAAGCAGAATGTAAGGAGAATTTTCTTCAGGATGTTCAAGCTCACAGATGTAAAAGAGTTTGGTCTTTTAATTTATTATAATTTATTACTTGGCAAAATAAGTTAAACTTTTTTAGGAAAAGTAATAGTCTCAATATTGCATAGTAATAGCACCTCATTGAAATGATAGCTACCTAATTTCATTTTTCTCATAAAATCTATATTCTTAGGTTAATATATTTTTCACTTTAGTTTTGATTTTCTCCATCCATGTAGTGAAGTACCATTCCCTATTGCATACAAATCCGGCAGATGAAAGTGATTATAAATAATACCTTTATTAGATAAACACTGAATGAGTTTAGAGGTAGAGTTGTTCTGGCTGTCAGTATTTGTGCCTTGTAATTAATGGTACCCTACATAAGATCAATGTGACTGAACACGAGATTCATCTGGGGAGATTTTAAACCATATTCTTGAACTACAGCCCAAATTGAATCACTTAGCTTCTCACAGTGAGAAAACACAGGAATCTACAGTTTAAATAAGCTCTCAGATAACTTCAGAACCACAGTCAGCAGTGGAAACTACTGTCCAGATCAATGTTTCTCAGATTTTAATGTGCATATGAACTGTCTAGGGATCTCCTTAAAATGCAAATTCTCATTCAGTCAGCTTAGATGGAGGCTGAATTTCTAAATAGCTCCCATAGGGTGCTCAAATAGTTGGCCATAGGCCATACTTTGAGTTGTAGGGAGTTAGACTAGATGAAACTCTGATCAATTTATTATTATATGACATCATGATTTAATTAGAGTCAGAAAATTTCATAGCTGGAAAGGAATTGACTATCAGTAAATCCAACATCGTTTCAGAGATCTCAGAACTGGGACCCATTAAGGTTAAGTGACTTAACAGTTACATATAAATTACACAGGGAGGGGGCTGAAGAGATAGCCTAGCGGTTAAGAGCACCGACTGCTCTTGCAGAGGACCAGGGTTCGATCCCCAGCACCCACATGGCGGCTAAGAATAGTCTGTAACCCCAATTCCAGGAGAACTCCAGTTCCAGGGGAATCCGAGACCCTCTTCTGACCTCCGCGGCATTGCATGACATGGGTGCACAAACCTACATGCAGACAGCATACTCATACACATACAAAAATAAATAAAAATAAAAATAAATAAATAAATTACACAGCGAACCTAATATAACAAATACTCCCTGTGTTCACTTGAGTTTATCTCAGTCATGTTTAAACCTTAGATATGCTGAGTTTAAGAGCATTCATTATCAAGTTTCTCCAATGGACTAAGTTAATGTGACAGCAGCATTAATTTGTGCGTTATCATTCTTTGGGGTGTTTTATTCCTAATTAAGTTCATATACAATACTTCTGATGTATAAACAAAATACATAAACAGTTGTTTATCCTCAATGGCTTCCATTTACTGACTTCAACATACATGAAGTCCCTGGTTTTCAGAATGAATTTTGGGGTTGCAGTGATTCTCACTCTAAGGGAGACTCAGAAACACACTAGAAGATTTTAGATAGTCTTATTGAGAGAGAAAAGTAATTATACAGTTAGTGATACCACTTTATTTTAAGGCAGATTTGTTAAAATATAGTTCATATGTTATTCAATATTCCCATTTAAAAATTAAAGACTAATGGTTTCTAGTTGCTCTATATAATCATAAAAGTAACCCAATTTTATGGCATGTTCATTAACCAAGAAACTCCATAACCTTACGATCAGTCTTTTCCAACCTCCTGACTCCAATGATTCTCCCCCCCCCACCCCCACATTCTCTCTTCCCCTGGAAATCTATTTAAGTCTCCATTCTGAGACTCCAATTCATAGTCTATGGTAGGAGGTAGTCTGAGATGATGAACTAAAAAATAAGTGGATATCTGTGGCTTTCTTGATCACATACATTACTACTACAACATTCCTCATTGTGTTACAGAAATGTTTACCATTATCATCTCAATACAGGCAATTTGGCTGATTCTACCCTATCCTCTACTTCCAAGACTAGTTCCAGACCTTTAGACGGTGTGTTGCATCTTCCAACAAGAAAGTGTTGCTCGGTCCAGATCAATAAGTGTCACCTGAGCTTTCTTAGCAAAAAAATCTGAGTAAAGAGTAGTTTTATGTCCTTGGCCACTAAGTTAAAATGGCTTGAGACTCAAGCTTCTGTTGGCCATAATTACTACTAGAGAAAAAAGCCTGCCTGAAAACTAAACTAATGAAACTTGGAGGAAATCCTATGGAGCAAAGCTTTTTCACATAACACTATATGAAATATATACCAAGCCATTCTTAAAGGCATTTCTGCTTTTTATCATTGCAATCTCCAACTTTTGATCTAATGAGGGACCTAGTCTTTTAAGTCAGCTTGAATTGGATTTTGGTTTGTTTTTTTTTTTTTCACACAAAATAATGAAGATATCCTTTGAGTCTGACACAGAACTCATTACTGAAAGTACCTGGAGAAGTGACTCAATCATTACTTTCTCTTACCTCAACTTCCTCCACCTCTTTCCTGCCTGAGCCACCTGTAACCTGCAGTCTATTTTCTCTGGACTTTGTCTTCTTGTAGTTATACATCACATCAGTGCTTCAGAAAAACAGGACCAGCTACAGCAGTAAGTTCTACACACAGAGACTAAGGGGTAATGGGCAGCACTCACACAACTGAGTTTTGATTTAATAGTATAATCTACATACACAACATTACTAGGGTGTATCTACTAACAATATTTGACATTATTTTAGCTAGTTTAATCACCTTTATAGTCTCCCTCCATCTCTTGTGCATGAGATTTTTCAACATTTAATGTTCAGCCTGGTGTAAACCCAGAACCTGCCAATAATGACTGACTGCAAAGAACCATTCCAAATTTCAATAAAGTAAGAAAATTTCCCAATAAAAGAATTGAGTCCAAGCTCATGGGATAGCTCTTTTCAATCTGAGAACCTTTAGGACAAATAGAATTCATAATCACAGAGACTTTAATTTAATTTGTTTACTCTAAATACAAGAGTCCTTCGTTCCTCTGCAGTTAACATCCTTCAAGTACAACCTCACAGAATAGCAGGCTTAATGTTTATATCTTGGTCATCCTTAAGCAGAGTTCCTTAACTTGACTGGCTTTACAATCACTATAGAAACACACTTCTCAGAATACATATAAGAGTGCTTCTAAAAAGCTCTAATGGAACAAGGAAGACCCAGCCTAAATGTGGATGATCCCATCCAATGAGCTGCAGTCACAGGCTGAATAAAAAGGAAAAAAGTGAACTGGGCGCAGGCATTCATCTGTCTCTGCTTCCTAACTGGATGCAATGTAATCAGCTGCCTCAATGATTTTTTATCATGCCCCTTTCTCTGCCATAATGAACTGAACCCCCTCAAATCAAACCCAACCTTCCTTCTTCCCTCCCTCCCTCCCTCCCTCCCTCCCTCCTTCCCTTCCCTCCCTCCCTCCCTCCCTCCCTCCCTTCCTTCCTTCCTTCCTTCCTTCCTTCCTTCCTTCCTTCCTTCCAAATTGCTTCTTGTTAGTTGTTTGGTCACAGAAACTTATAGGAAAGTAACCAATATAGGAAGCAAGGAAATTAATAACTTTAAGGGGTTTTAGTGCTTCACTGGAAAGTGAGAGATAAGTGTATAACTTGTAAGGTCACTGTGCCTCTGAAATTGAAGGCCAGTTTTTGCTTTACAAAATCGCAGTGTGTCTAGCTCTGAAAGACCACAATTATTCTTTCTTAACTTTAAAACTAGATGTCAGGGAAAGGCATTATAAAACATAATTTCTTGTTAAAAGACTACCATTATCTTCTAAAATTACATATTTGAAAGTACATAAATGGTATAATGATTATTCTTATATGCAGACTTATTATAGATAAAGGTTTAAGTAAGAATGAACTGTAAAAAGGAGATAAGTATATCCATTATATTGCACTTAGAAGTGTTACTAAAAATTTCAAAATATAACCTGCAAAGGAATTATATTTTTCTATTTACCTAATCTGGTCAGTGAAACTTTAAATATTAATATGGAAATATTAACCAATTCTATTTGCTTTACAATAAACCAATTCTTCATTTAAAAAAAAATACAGAAAATTACTAAGCTACCAATGCCTTATGTCTACCAGACCCTCCCCTCTCTGTCTCTCTCCACTCTCATCTATATTTGTGTCACTGAAAATTATTTCAACTTGGACTTGGGGAATTTATGAGTAATTAAAAACATTAACATTTATTTGTCTAAAAATAGTCTCCTCGTTTAAATATCACCCTTGGCAATGTAAAACATGCAACATTCTCTCTATGTTCTGACTCATTTACTGTCTATTTTACTAATTTATTCAAACTCTTCAACATGTTATTATCAGGACATTTTAAGAAATAAAGTGCTATTATATGTGTCACTTGCTAATAATCTGGCTAAGATATATACATTGCATTGATATCAATATTAGTAAGGCATAATTATTTTATTTCCAATATCACACGATAGTTTGAAGGAGGTATCCCCAAGGTTCAAGTATTTAAACACTTGGTCAGTTAGTGGAGCTGTTTGAGAAAGGCCATTTTGTCTTCACCAGGTGCAGCCTTTGCTGCAGAATGCTCATTGCTTGATTCCTGGCTTTGAGATATCAGAGCTTGGACCCTCTTCTTTTCTCTGACTGCTCCCCACATCTCCACCATGGTGAATTCTTATTCCTCAGGAACTGTAAACCCAAACAAACCCTTTCTTTTTTCTTATAAGTTTGCCTTGGTCATAGTGTTTTATCACAGCAACAGAAAAGTAACAAATACCATAATTTATAATTTAATAAACCACCAGCCTTTGAAGATATTGTAAGCGAAGACACACATGATGTATTTCACCTACCCCATTGCTAGGCATGTTGAGAACTCATGAAAAAGCACAATTGAAACTTAAATTGGATGACTAAGTTTGGTGGTAGGAGATAAGACATGTCAGTGTTCTATATATATAGTGACTGTGTAAGTACAGAAGTCAAGGCTTGGTGGAACCTGAGGCTTTTTTGATAGACTGTTTCTCAGATCACTAGGGTTATCTAGGAAGCCAAGTGCTGCTATGGTCAACTTCCTGGTTTGTCATCATTTTAATTTTGTTAGAACATTTTTTGAAAACTGCATTCCCTTCCACATTTGGAGATAGTAAACAAAGTTTTCATAAGTTAAAACTTGTGGGAAATGGAATTTAAAGATTGTTGCAAATGTTGACATTTAAAATGAGATTGAAGGTAGCAGAGAGTGTGGCATACTACTGTAATGTGAGTGCAGTTGAGGTGGAGGGAGAAGTGTTAGGAGCTCAGGGTGATCCTCAGGTACCTAGTGAGTTCCAGTCTAGCTTGGGCTAAATAAGCCCTCATCTTTTAAAACATCCATACAATAAAATGTAAAATCACTGTATTCCTTTTAAAAATATTCAATGATTTCTAAATACTAAATATTCGTATAGTTCTTTTTTGGGGGGGGATCTTTTTGAGACGGGGTCTCTCTGTAGCCCTAGCTGTCCTGGAACTCACTCTGTAGACTAGGCTGGCCTTGAACTCACAAAGATCCGCCTGTCTCTGCCTCCCAGGTGCTAGGATTAAAGGTGTGCACTATAGCTCTCCTCTTAACATTTGAATTTCTCTCTTTTTTGAATACATGTATTCATTCTACATCTCTCCAGAATTTTATTGAAGGGCAATATAATTTTACTCTAGGAATTTAAAAAATTTTAAAAACACGTGGAATTATGTTTTAAACATATTTAAACATTTTGTTGATCTTTGATATATGCTAATAATCTTAATAACATTAATTTTAAAAATAATCACAAGGGAAAGAAGAGGTTTGAGAGGTCAAAGCTTTGACCCTCTTCTTTTCATTTTTTTTCTCTGTCTATTCCCCACTTCTCTTCTATGATTAAATCATTCTTTTAGAAGAAATCAGAAAGAAGAGGTTTCTTTCTAAAACATAGAGAAAACATAGAGAAAATGACTTTATGATAGTATTTTGGGATTCAGTTTAAAAGGAAGAATAACTTTTTAAACTGATTTTCTCTTTCTATTTCAAATTAAAATAAACATGTGCCTGACCTGTGATTTCCTCACAGTGAATAAAAGTTCATTAGCATAAAGTTTGACTACATCCTAGTAAATATCTGTTGAAGAGTAAGTATAAAATGCCCTATTCTTGTCCTTAAGAAGTTTACAGACTTATCTACAGTTTCAAAACTTTTACCTAATGGCTGAATTCTGACTAGAGTTTTCACCCTTCCTTTATGGCCGTGACATACTTATGTTTACCCCACAGCACTTTATAAACACCTTCTCTTCAGGATGGCTTTACCACATAGGAGTACCATTAGTTCTCTTCTTTTGTTATTCTAGAAATTGCAAATACAAATTTTCTCAAAACAGTCACAGTAGAACAGAGTGGTGGTTGATCTTCACTCACACCAAATGCTCCTCAGGATAGTAACCTTGCTTCTCATCACCCTTCTAGAGATGGTTTCTATTCTTTTCTGTAAAAATCTCTGCCCCATTAGGGACTTAATCGAAAGGTATACCAATTTTTCCCTGGACAAACTACTCCCAAGCACTATCAATTGCTAAAGTCCTGAGCTTCCCATATAAGGAATCCCTCTGTGCCACATGGAGCATTTTCTTCCACACCAGGGCAGCTATTGTTTACCACTGCAAAATATTGACAGTAAAATAAAAAGGCAGGAAGAATAAAAATTTAAACTCAATAAATCTAAATTGCTAGTAAGAATGAACAGTATGGACATCATTAGCTTCTGAGCTCCTTTCTCAGTGACAGACCCCCTCCCTTGGTTGATGAAATCTCAGTTCACATTGGCCTGTCTAAGAATGGAGAGTCACAGATCTGCTGAAGAAGCCATCCACTAAGTAAACTGAAGAATACTCACAGAAAGAAGTTCAGTAGCTTTTCCTGACTATAAACTTCTTGCTGTCATCATCAAACAAACCTCTATATTCAAAATGTATTGAAGACATAATACAAGTCAAAGGAATTTGAGTCATGCCCCAAATTAACATTATAATAAAAGAAAAATATGTTTAAAAAGTGAAAAACAAACCTTTTTTTTTCAAAGGAGGTTCCTCTATTTCTCCTAAACCAAGAAAAACAATAGTTGATTAGAAAGACACTTACAAGGCAGAATATGGTTTTACTCTTTACCTATTTTCTTTTATTCATTTCTTTGATATAATCTACTTTCAACAATGATTCCTATGTCCTTTTGCTTCCTTCCTAAATTCCAGTGTCTAAACTTTGTTTATATATATTCACTTGGGATGGTTTCATTTTTATGAGTTCAATAAAATTGTGGCAGTGATCCAAATTATGCATTATAGCTCATACATCATATTAATTTCAATTTTCTCTTGTTCACTGTGACTTCTCACTAGGACCAAAACAGAAATAAATTAAGACAAAGTCATAGAAGGAGATATAATGCTAAGACTTTTCCTCTTAGAAAAGACTGCATAGATAATCTTTGATGAATATGATTGACCTTAATAAAAATATCATTTAACAAACAAAATCACCAAACTGTTCTTTATATATTCACTCAATGTCAGCTTATATATAGCTTGCTTTTTTCTAGTTACTTTTATTCATAATATATCTGAGTGAGCTGTATATATTTTACACACTTGTCTTTCCTCTCTGTAGTCTCACCTGGTTCAGTCAACATATTCTTTTGATTGTGCTTTTATTAAGATTGGATATTTGCTAGTTGACTATGAGTGTCACTTACATTTATAAAAACATTTACATGCTTCTTGATTTTACTGTTTTTATTTCAATCTTCCCGCAGATAAACTTGAAAAATTGCTACTTTTCTCTCAACTAAACATACAAACAGGAGTATCTATTGTGATTTTATAGTTGTGTATAATAAGACTTTCTGCTATAATGCTATGCTAATGGTACCATTTAATCTTGATATCTTTTCCACAATGGCAAATAAAGTATAAAATTAAAACCAAATAGAGAGCAATTTAGTCTATTTGGCAGCTTACTGGAGTATTTTTCATACTCAGAAATGTACTCCTTTTCGTTTAGGTTCCCCAAGTGCTCACTCATTTGGGCCAAAGCCTAAGTCATGAATCCCTGGCTCTAGAAGTTGGATAGAACTCTGTCTTCTCTGTACCTTTATCAATGTCTTCATCTGCATCATCATCTTCTTCATCACCATCAGATGAGATGATGTCAGACAACAAAGAAAAGAAGCCATAGATCCAGTCGGTGGTTTCCTCCACAGCCTCATTTACGAACTTTAGAGGCTCTGAGCCAATCTTGGCAATGGAGATTGCTAAAAGACATGAAAACAAATTAAAATTTTCAGTTATTGCTGAATAAGTTAAGAAAAGCGGGTGGTTTGCGGAATTGGCGCCGAGGTTTTAGATTTTATAGATATATATCTATATATATATATATATATTATATATATAATATATATATTATAATATTATATATCTATATATAATCTATATAATACAAAACTCTATCCTGTGACAGTAAATGTATATTCTACTACAAAGAAATAATTTGAACCAGGCAAAGTAGCTTATTCCTTGAATCCCAGTACTCAGGAGGCAGAAGTGGAAAGGTCTCTGTGAGATACAGGCCAGCCTAGTCTACATACCATAGTAAGTCCAAGGCCAGCAATTGGTACTGAGAGACCTCCCCCCCCCCAAAAAAAAAGGCCAAAAAAAAAAGTAATTTAACACATCCGGTACCAAGCGTTACAGAATTACCTTTTGTGATACTTAGAAAATTTCCTTTGGTGATATTTAGAAACTAAATAGGAGAGTGGGAGACAGCTAAAATTAGGAATGAGAGACAGGCCAGCAGTTAAGAGCCCTGGCAGCTCTTGCAGAGGACCAGGGTTCAGTTCCTATCACTCATATGGCTAACAACTCATATGTCTATAACTCCAGTTCCAGGGGGTTCAACTCTCTCTTCTTACCTATGTGGGTTTACACAACATGACTGCACTGACATGCATGCACAACATGATACACACACACATAGATATATGTATGCATACAAATATACATATATACATATAATCCTATTCTAAAATGGACACTAATTTATGGATGATCAGGAAGGAAAGAAATCAATGTTGGCTCACAGTTTATTTAGCAGCAACATGGATAAGATGCTTTGTGACTCTTAAGTTCTTTAAGTTGACCAAATTCATTGTGGGTAAATTAAGACTGATGTGCATGTACATGTATCATAATTTGTGAAACATTGGGAAAAGTTTTGGAATTATCAAGATAGTAATTACATCAAGCTCAAACAAAGTTCATTAAATTTAACCACTTAAAAATCCAGTTCAAGGCCAGTTCCAGGACAGCTGGGGCTACAGGGAGAGCTGTCTTGAAAAGACAACAACAACAACAACAACAACAAAAATCCAGACAACCTAAAATTTTCAAAAAAAGAACTTAAACTTCTATTAACTTCAAGGGTTAGAACTAGGAAAACTGAAACCTATAAATCATCCTTTATTATATTCTAGAATATTTTAAAAATGCTTGTGAAATAAAAGATCAAATAAGAAAAAAAGTATAAGGAAACATATGAGGGATTTAATAATGTTCTGATTATAAGAAAATTAATCTAAAAACAGAGAAGTAGCTTCTAAGTTCTGATTTAATAGATGATCTACACAGTGTAATTCACACTTGATTATCATTAATGGTTAGTTAAATTGTAAAGCTATTTTTCTTAATTTAAAAATAATTTTAGATTTTCAAACAATTTTCTTCCGTTGATATTTTTAAGATTTCAGAATTTAATCAATGTATTGCATGATTTGAAGGTTCAATACTCCAAAATCAGGCTTTTGCTCTGTTTGAGACAAGAAGCCTGCTCTGTGTTGAGGATTAAAGTAATGCCAGGCTATAAACAGGCAAACAGTGAGGCACCAAAGGAGATAATTTACAAAATGATAGCTGATAGCAGTTTTCCCAGGATGGTAACAGTGCATGTGATAAGGCATCTGGTTTCTGATGTAGTGTAGTGATACAATTCATATTATATGTGTAAATTATTTCAGTTTTGTTATGAAATGTGAGAGGAAACTCTAGGATAACTTCATAACTTCTATCTATATGTGTGTATGTGGAGAGAGAGAGAGAGAGAGAGAGAGAGAGAGAGAGAGAGAGAGAGAGAGAATCTATTGAGATGGGGGAGGCCCAGAGAGAACCTCAGTTGGCTTTATTGATGTTTGGTTTGAGGGGACAGTAAAGTAGAAAAGTAGCTGAGATTTCACATTTATGTCTACAAAGAGTCTGCAGCATTTGTAATTCAATCTGAGCTATAAAAAACAAGTTGTACTTGAAGATAAGAATTTGGCAGTCCAACAAGGATGGAAGGTAGTCAAAGCCATGGCATTCAGTGAGATCACCAAGAGAGTCAGATTGCAATATTTAGAAGAAAGAAAAACACATCAGAGAGATAGGAATAAACCAACAGTAAGGTCTAAGAAGGAAGGAACCCTTGGGGAGAGAAAGAGGGAGAGGAGGAGAGAGGCTGAAGGAATCCGAGGAGTGAAAGTAAAAGATATCAAATAAATCATTTGGGAATGGAGTGGTGGAGTGGCATGTGACGTTCTTAGAGCAAGAAAAGTGAAGACAGGATGGGAAGATGTTAAGGTTTAAGGTTGAAAATATCATCAGTGGCTTTCCACAAGGAATTTCAAAAGAGTGTGTTCAAGACATAATGGGAGAAATTTGGAAGGAGTAAATACATTTATTGCCAATAATTAAGATTAAGCGAATTCTGAAGAGACTGGGATCCCAGTTGATTTTCTTTTGTTAACAGCACTATTTTTATTCTTTTATGTTTTATGAGTATGAATGTCTTGCCAGTGTGTATCTAAGGATAACACATGGGACAATGACCACAGATGTCAAAAGAGGGTGTTAGATCCCCTTGAACTGTAGTTATGCAGATTCTCACTTGAGGAAAAAAAAAATAGTGGTCAGAATGGTGAGATTGAAGTTGGAAAAAGGAAATGAAATTGAACTTTTAATTGCAGTTGAGAAATTTTTCTGGTAGTAGTAAAGACACTTTCAAGACTGATGTTTACACCTCACAGAGGAATGCTGCATATGAAACTTTAATGACTGGAATAAATGAGATTATTTCTTCATTCCCCTTCTTTCTGATTGGTGACTTAGGGACTTTACAATAAATGAAACAAAATAGGAATCAATTTCATTATTCTTAGGATTAAACATACTAGAGATACTTAGCAGCTCTAAGTATAAGGTACAGTCAGGCCAGAATGGTTTTATGTTTCTGGGCTTGAGACTAGCCTCTGAGTTTCAGCCACATAGACAGCTTCTTTAAAAATTAAAACATACATATATTTAAGTAAGATAGTACATAAAATTTGATTCTCTCTTTTTTCATTCATTGCATCCAATCCTTATCAATTGGAAAAAATATACAGAACAATTAAAACTTTTATTGAGCCTCTTTAAATGAACATTCAGGTCATTTTTTACTTTTCAGTTTTCAATGAGTTAAATTACACATCCAACAGTGAGAATTAGCATAAAAATAATAGTATTTCAAATCAGTCTAGTTACGTTACCCCTATTAACTCACTTTTTCTAACTTTATCCTAGTGAGGTACATATTTTATATTTCCATTATAATATAGGAAAGCTGAATTGCACAGTACCTACATTGCTATTAAGTGTTGGAACCAGGCCTTGTATCTATGATTAGGCCTCTAGCAAATGACTCAATTATTATGCTGTGTGCTAAAAAAAATAAAAACATGGGCTCAGGGTTAGTTCTGTTTTAATATTTGGGGTGGGCATATTCTAGGAAGTGATTTCTTACTCATAGAAAACAAGGGAGCTAGAGAGATGGCCCAGTGGTTAAGAGCACTACGTGGTAGCTAACAACCATCCCTACTTCCAGGTCTATGGAGATCCAATGTCTTCTCCTGTCCTCCATAGGCATTGTGTGACACATGTTCATTTATATCAAATACATTAAATAAAATTTAATTTTAAAAACTTTTAAAAAATGAAAAGTTTTTATTCAATGTGAACATGTATGAGATCCCGAAGGCATTCTGAGGACAGGAGGTCACTGACACATTCAGAAAGGGAATGGTTAAAACATGAGAAGTTTTGAATCCAGGTGGATATTCCTAAGGCACAATATTATGTAGTCTTGGAATCACCATATGAACAGCACTTATGCTTTTGAGATAAAACGTGTTTCTTAGCACTAAAGTCCCTGTAAGTTTCATCCAAGTTTTTTTAAAATATTAAACTTTACCATTGTGACCAGGAAAAATGTAATTATGTCACCATGGCCACTAATTGGATTTTTTACACTGATAAAAATACTGCCAAGAGACTAAAGACTGGTCAAAAGGAGCTGACATTTTTTTTAAGGTTTTTATTCCTCTTGTTTTTTGAAGCCAAACTCTATACATACTTGTTTCTAAATGGAATCATTTGTTCCGCTTTTACCCTCCAGAACCAAGTCCTCTCCTTTCATGATTACTTTGAACATGAGTCATGCATGCTTTAAGCTATATTTGATGCTTTTTTTATCTTCCATATCCTGAAAATTATCAGAAAATAATGTTTATATGCTTATGTTCTGGGTTCAGACAGAAGGCATCCCGGTTCCAGCTCTTATCGCCTCATGCTTTGCCAAGCTTTTTTGGATTCAGAAAGCAAAGAAATCAATACTGTCTGTTTAAAATCATTTATTTTAAATGTTTTGTATATTACGAGTGTTTGCATTCATGTTGAAAGTTTGAAAAAAGTTTTATTAGGTTATCGGAGTCATTTAAGCTTTAACCCAAGGTGAGAACTTTCCAGGCCCTCTCTACCAATAGCTGTGTAATATGGAGAATATTAACTTTGCCTTGCCTAAAAACCTCACTGACACCTCTGATTTTCCAAAAATCAGTATTCTGATTTTTGAAGGTCTCAGCCTTTCATACCTAATATCCCTCTATTCTGTCTTATAGACCTCTGACATATAATATGCCCAGATCCAGCAAACAATGGTTTGTAATAAAAAAGAATAAAATACCCATGCTTCATATTGCCAAGATATAAACAGCAATAATATCTCCTGAAGTTGTTAAAATTATTATATGCAACATATTCATTGAAATCATGAAGCATGGTGCCTGTTAACTAATAAATGTAATATGGGGAAATAAACGAAATTCCTATTGAATGAACCAGAGGCTCTTCCAGTTGGCTGAGAGGATCAATGGAATCCTTTCCAATAGCAGAAAGCTATGTGTCATCTCAACTTTTCCTATTATGTTCAAATGCCACACAACTGACGTATGTTCAATCTTGCTTAGACACACAGGCACTCTGATGACCCACACCCAGATGGATGGCTCCTCACTTACAATGGTGTTTTCATGCTTTCCTTTTCAAATATATAAAACAAAACTATGAAGAGGGGCCTAGAGAGATGGCTCAGTGGTTAAGAGCACTGTGCTCTTGCAGAGGACCTGGTTTCCATTCCCTGTACCCACATGGCTGCTAATGATGATCCCTAACTCTAGCTCCAGGGGATCCAAAGTCCTCTTCTAACTTCCATGGGTGTCGCATGACATGGGTGCATTTACATACATGCAGACAACATACTCATATGTCTAATTCAAAATGATAAATAAAATGTTTTTGGAAATCTATGAAAGGGGAATCTGGCACTCGCACCTGTCTGAGCCCTGCACCAGATGGCAAAAAGACTGGAGTCTCGGGCATTCACTGAACCCTCTGCTCATGAGCCTATGCTTCTTACTGGCTCTCACACCTGCTCGTTATAGTAAATTTCTTAATGTAAAGCACCTAAGGCAAATCTAGGGACCTGGTTAATGCTGGATAATTAATTCAATTTTCACAATCATTTAGCTCAAACATATGGCAGTGCCTCATAAATGTAGGCTGTTAAATATTGCCATGCTATCACTTACTCTCTCCGTCCTCACACAAAGCCTTGGCAAGGTCTATGAGCTCTGTATATTGCTTTCAGTGTAACTCATGAAATCATCAATGTTTGCCTTTGCATATCCTCCAAATTCAGATCTAGGTATTTGGGCCTAAACTAAGAAAAGAAAATGTATACTTATAAAATATTATGCTTACACAAAAAAACAACCTATTTTATATGGTAATGTGTACACCTTTACATATATGGTAATGTGTGTACCTTGTACTCATTAAGTTTAACAAAAGTAAAGCCACAGATATTATTATATGAAGACAATTATGAAGCACCAAGAGTCTGCAATATCTTTTTGTTGTTGTCTTTGTTTTTTTGGTCTTTTCAAGACAGGGTCTCCTTGTAGTCCCAGCTGTCCTGGAACTCACTCTGTAGACCAGGCTGGCCTTGAACTCACAAAGATCCGCCTGCCTCTGCCTCCCGAGTACTAGGACTAAAGGCATGCGCCACCACGCCTGGCTGAGTCTGCAATATCTTAAGTGTAGTACAATTAAGATAGTCCTATCTGTGCTTGCTTCAGCAGCACATATACTAAAATTGGAACAATACAGAGAAGATTAGCATGGCTCCTGTGCAAAGATGACATGCAAATTCGTGAAGCATTCCATATTTTAAAAAATGTAAAAAAACAATAGTCCTATCTTTGCTATTTGGGTTTTTGTAATTTTGGTATATAAGGAAAATTGTTTCAAAACATATAGAGGTTTGGGGCTGGAAAGATGGCTCAACAAGAAGAGCACAAATTGCTTTTGCAAAGGACCTTGGTTCCTAATTGTTCCCCTCTTGTGTTATTTTTTAAATTTTTCATAATCTTTACTTGAGCATTCTAGTTCTTCTGTCTTATCTTCCCACCTTGATATTCTATTTTCTGCTTCCTCTAATCTGTTACTGAGGCTTTCTCCCATCTTTTTCTGCTAATTGGATGTGTTCGATTTCCTTTTTCATTTCATCCTGTGATTTCTTTAATATTTCCATTTCCTTCTGGAGCTTGTGTTTCTCTCTTTCTAGATCCTTGATTCTCTGCTCGGTTTCCTGTTTCATTTCAGCCTGGGATATTTTCAGTGTTTCCACTTCCTGCTGGATTTTGTCCTTCTCTCCCTCTAGTTCCTTTCAGAATTTGTCATTCTCTCCTTTCAGTTCTTTCATTTGTTCTTTACATTCCTTGATTTCTTTGAGTATGTCTATGATTGTTCTTTTAAAATCTGTGTCCTGGGTTACCTCCAGGGAGAACTCATTGTTGGAGTCTTCCATAGGACGGATACAATTGTTTGATTTTTCGTTGTGCTTTTGGCATGTGGATTTGATTTGCTGATTGTAACCTAATGTGAAATTGGAGTGTTTCTTCTTTAGGTTGAAGGACTGCTCCTTTAGGTTAACTGATGAGTGGCATGTTTGCTGTCTCTTCTTTTACCTTGTGACCCCAGTCTCTACAGCTATTCCCACAATGATGGAATATCATTCTAGGGGAGTGGGGGAGTGGTTTGGCCTGCTGTGCACAGTCCCTATCTCAGCTGCAGTTGCCAAGGAGTCCTGCAAAGGTGCCTTCACCCTTATAGGTCTGAGCAAAAAGTTGAGCCTCTGCCAACCCCTGACCATAGTCTGTGGTTTATTTTTTTAATCCTCCTGTATAATATACTATACAGTCACTATTATGTAGATAAGAATTTATTCTACAATCTTGGTATTTACTACTGGCCTCTCTGTGAGCTGTTTCTCTCAAGCAATGATGAAATTACTCTGGCCTAGCCCCTGTGTCAACTGTTAAAATCATTTAGCTAATATTTAAAGATTTGTCTTAAATATTTAATTTTCCTAAGCTTTCAAAGATTCTGCAAGTAAATCTATCATAATTTAATGTCTTTCTGTTTTGTAATTATGTCATTGTATAGTTGTTCTATGTATTGTGAGTTCCTTAAGAGAAATTAGTTTTCTGTTCATAATACTCCACACTGCTCTCAAGTAATCATTAAATGAGTGTTTGTTAAGTAAATGAGATAGTAATTTATATTACTGCATGCTTTAATAGAACAAAAAAACTATCATATTTACATTATATCTTTTAAAAAAATGATTCCTCTTAGTAAGAAACATATGAGAAATATAATTAATCCAACTTTGTCTCCTCATGCTCTGAGTGATGTTTTTTGGTGGGGGAGGAGTAAGGATATTTGATGCCAGAGAGTTTCAATCTCTTTATGGAATCACTTGACAGATGCCCAAATACCTGAGAATATTCTAGAACAAAATCAGCATCACAACTATTCTTGTACCAAAAACAAAACAAAGGAAAGCAAAACAGAAGGAAGTTAAAGATGCGCCATTCAGCATGTGGCAAGTCCTGACAATTTTCTACTAGGATATAAATTCATACATGAACTTAGAGAAGAGAAAAGGTGTTATATCAACATAATATCCTGGACTGTATTGTTTATTTCTCCAGTTTGGACTTTACCTTGAATTTGAAAAGAAATAAAAAATAAGACCATGAAATCACGGGAGGAAAAAGGGGATTTGAACCTAACATGATGATGAAATTTAAAAGTAGCAATCCTAACCTCTTTTAAATCAACCAAATATTTTCAAGACTGCTTTTTCATTGTGAGAAATTATTATAAAATTACATGAGGCTTAAATTTAAAAGCCTGGAAAACAGCTTTTTGAATAAATTCTGATGACAGAATTTCATGGTGCATACATAAAAGCACACTTTCCTATTTCTTTCCTCCTCTTAACTATCTTACCCTGTTGGAAATATGATAGAAAGCTCAAGGCATGGATGTGCATGCCTTGAATCAATAAATGCTCTAACACTGCAGCTGAATGCACTTGAGAGGCAACAACAACTTAATCTTAAACCCAAAAGACAAGAGGAAATAACAAAAATTAGAGCAGAGATCAATGAAATAGAAACAAAGAAAACGATAAAAAGAATCAATGAATCAAAAAGCTGGTTCTTCGAGAGGTTAAACAAGATATAGACTTCTAGCCTAGTTAACCAAAAGAAAGAAAAAGCTGTTCAAATGGATAGAATCCAAGATGAAAAGGAAACATCACAACAGACATAAAAAAGATTCAGACAATAATTTGAGAATATTTTAAAAACTTATAATCTACTAAATTTGAGAAAACCTCAAAGAAATGGATAAATATCTGAAATCCTGGAATTCACCAAAACTTACTCAAGAAGATATTGACAGCTTAAATAGACCCATAACATATGAGGAAATCAATATAGTAATTTAAAACCTCCCAACTACAAAAGCCCAGGCCCAGCTGGACTTACAGCAGAGTTCTGTAAAAGCTTTAAAGAGGACATACAACCACTATTACTCAAATTGTTCAAAAGAATAGAAACAGAGGGAAATCTTCCAAATTCTTTCTACAAAGCCAGTATCATTTGAATACCTAAACCAGGAAAAGATACAACCAAAAAAGAAATCTATAGGCCCATTTCACTAGTGAACATAGATGCAAAAATTCTCATCAAAATATTTGCAAACCGCATACAGGCACACATCAAAAAAGATCATTCTGGTATAAAGTCGGATTTATACCAGCAATGTAGGGATGGTTCAACATATGTAAAACAATAAATATCATAAATTATATAAATAGGCTGAAAGACAAAAAACACGTAGTTATCTCAATCAATGCAGAAAAAGCCTTCAACAAAATTCAGCATGACTTCATGTTTAAAATCCTAGAGGGAATTGGACCGGAGCGAACATTCCTCAACATAATCAAAGCCATATACAAGAAACACACGCCAAACTTCATCCCAAAGGGGGAAAAATCAGAAGCATTCCCCTTAAAATCAGGAACCTGGCAAGGCTGCCCCCTATTTCCACTCCTCTTCAGTATAGTGCTTAAAACACTTGCTACAGCAATAAGACAAGAAAAAGAAATTAAAGAAGTACTAATTGGAAAAGAGGAAGTCAAACTATCCCTTTTTGCAGATGATATGATAGTGTACCTAAGGGATGCAAAAACTCCACCAAGAAACTCCTAGAAATGATAAAGAGTTTCAGTAAAGTAGCTGGATACAAAATTAAGCTAGAAAAATCAGAAGCCTTTCTTTACACCAACAAAAAACAAATGGAAAAGGAATAAAAGGAGACCATCTGTGATGATTAACCTTGGTGTCAACTTGACTGGACTAAGGGTGAACAAATAAGAGAAAAAGGATCTTCAGATTGGACTACCTCAAGCAGGATGGCCCACCCCAAATGTGTGCATTAACTTCTGCCAGCAGACAGTATAAAAGGCCATGGCAGAAGGAGCTGGTCCCTTTTTTCCTGCGGCTTGCCTCTCTCTCACTGGTGAGTTTGTCTTGCTGCTGTGATCAACCCTTCAGATCCCAGTGTGAACTGAGACTGGCAGATCTCCTGGAATCCACTGGGCCTTCAGCACCAGATTGGGACTACTGAGACATCCAGCCTTGCGGACTGATCAGTTCCCTGGATTCTGAGCCTCTCCAGTATGGCGCTATTGTTGGACTCCTTGAGCTCTGTCACGTGAGCAAATCGATATATTTGTATACAGCTATGTATTTGTCCTGTGGATTCTGTTTCTTTAGAGAACCCTGACTAATACACCATCCCATTCATAATTGCCTCAAAAAGAAAAAAAAAATCTTGGAACAGACCTAACCAAAGACACCAAAGATCTCTACAATGATAATTTTAAATCCCTGAAAAAGGAGATTGAAGAAGATGCCAGAATATGGAAAGACCTCCCATGCTCAGGGATTGGAAAAATTAATATAGTAAAAATGTCCATTCTACCTAAACTAATATACAGATTCAGTGCTATCACAATCAAACACCCCATGAGTTTCTTCTCAGACTTAGAAAAAAAAAATCCTTAAATTCATATGGAAAAATAAAGGACGCTGGATAGTGACACAGGGGGGATAACCATACCTGACTTCAAACTATATTACAGGGCTATTGTAATAAAAAACAGCCTGGTACTGGCACAAAAACAGAAAAGTAGATCAATGGAACAAAACTGAAGATCCAAACCTGAGTACATGCAATTTCAGCCACCTCATATTTGACAAGAGGGCCAAGAAGACCCAATGGAGAAAAGACAGCATCTTCAGCAAATAGTGCTGGCAAAACTGGATTGCTACTTGTAGAAAGATGAGGCTGAACCCCTACCTTCATCATGCACAAAAATCAACTCCAAATGGATCAAAGACCTCAGTGTGAAACCAGAAACTCTGAAAATGATAGAAGAAAATATTGCCAGTAAACTACAAAACATGGGCATAGGAAAAGGCTTTCTAATTCAGACAGCTGCCTGCATTGGAAACAAGGTCAACAATAGACAAATGGGACCTCATTAAACTCAAAACTTTCTGTACAAATAAAAAAAATAATCAATGAAGTGAGGAGAAAACTCAGAGTGTGAGGAATTCTTCACCAGTGATATATCAGATAGAGCATTAATATCCAGAACATATAAATTACTCAAGAACCAAAGGATCAAGAAAAAAAAGATACTGTCAAAACATGGAATAAAGAGCTGAATAGAGAATTCACAAATGAAGAAGTGAAGATGGCTGAGAAATATCTCAGAAAGTGTTCAACGTCACTAATAATTAAGGAGATGTAAATTAAAACCAGCTTAAGATTTTACCTTACCCTGGTAAGAATGGCCAAGATTAGGAAAACAAATGACACCAAATGCTGGAGAGGTTGTGGGGAAAGGGGAACACTCATCTACTGCTGGTGGGAATGCAAACTCATGCAACCCCTATGGAAAGCAGCGTGGAGAACACTTAAAAGACTGAAAATGAGCCTAACACCGGACCCAGTCAAACCATTCCTGGGTATATATCCACAAGCCTCATCCTATCACAAAGACACATGCACTTCTATATTTATTGCAGCTCTCTTCACAATAGCAAAAAGCTGGAAGCAACTCAAATGTCCCTCAATCAACAAGTGGATACAGAAAATGTGGCACATCTACACAATGGATTTCTATGCAGCAGTAAAGAAAGATGACACCACGAACTTTGCTGATAAATGGATGAGACAAGAAGACATTATGCTAAGTGAAGTAACAGAGTCCCAGAAAAACAAATGACTTATGGTGTCCCTCATTTGTGGATGCTAGCACAAAATCCTTAGTTGCAAAGCAAACCGAGCATCATCTATGTTATTTTTCTTATTTATATGAAAGCAGCAGTATAGTTAAAAGTGAATCCTTTAATGGGCTTCAGGATTAACCTACCACTTATGTTCAGATTTTGTAATATTGATATATGGGTGGAGGATATATATGCATATTTTGAAGTAATATAAAATTAAAGGGGAAAAATGTGAAAAAAAGAAAGATGCAAGACATGTATGGCAGAATGCAGGAACAGGGATGGGGTGGGGGGAATGGAAAGGGGAATGTGTCTAAATTGGACTGAGAAATGATGTGTGAAATACTCAAAACATCAATAAAAAATCTTAAAAATTAGTATAATGCCATTTGTGCCGATAAGGAAATGATGTAGAGTAACAAATTTCCAGATATCCTGTATGGCAATATGTGTATAAAGTAAATCTATTATCTTTGTGATTAATAAAAATGTGTTTTACACAATAATAAAGACTATATTTATGAATAAAAACAAAAACAAAAACAAAACAAAAAAGAAATAAACCACCATTTAACAAATGATATTAGAAAGAATATAGTATTAATTTTTCATGTATTTTACATTATGAACATTGTCTTACACTTTAATAATTTTTCTCATTTTGTTCTCAGGTGGCCATATTTCCTCAAAAGTAAATTAAGGCCAGAGTAGAGGAATTTATAATTAAGGTGGGACACAAAGAAGTAAGTAAAAGTATAGGAAAGTAAAAGAGAAAAGACAGGAAGAAAATGAATAAAAGGGACTAGAACTTGAAGTCAAGACAATTTAATTTTTCACTACTAAGAAAGTTTCAAATACAAAAAAGGTAGGCAGAATAGTATACAGCATCTGTGTCTCCCAGGGTGTCACTAGGGTCTCACTCGAGAAGCAGAATGAATATAAAGTAAAGATGAATGTATTATTCGGCTTTGATTTTCTATAATTCATTAAGTCTATAAGAAGTTTCTACTTCTGCATGTGGTATTAGAGTCTGAAAGCAAAACTGGAGGAAGATGGCTGGTACAGGAGAAAGGCAACTTGCAACATGCAACTGAACATAAACTAATTTGCACCAGACATGCGACCTCCAAATCTACATGCTCAGATATGGCAGTGTCTTTCAAGCTAAGATGTTATCCTTCATGGTGCTATCCTTCAATTCCCCAAGAATTGGGGAAGCCAATGGAACATCTGGCAGAAGCAGTAACTTTTTACAGGAATAGTTGATATGTCATTCCAAGCAGGTAAGCCAAAAAAATCAGCAACATCATGCATGCGCAACTGTGCTTGTCCTCTGCAGTGTCCTTCCCAAGGAACAAGTCCATCTCCCTGCTTGTCTCCTGCCATCCAAAGTGCTCTGCATAATGCCTGTTGCTCACACTCCCAGAACAATGCAAAGGAAAGTACTCCCAAATGCCTTTCTGTCTTGCCGAAAAGAACACAATACATTAAGTATCAAGATTTGCCAATTTCAATTATTCTCCCCACATACAATTTTCATCCCCTTTCTCCTAATTTACCAATTGATTAAACACAGATCCTAGGTACATAAAATACTAGTCTAAGATCTTTAAGCACATAGCACATATTCTATAAGCATTTTTGTACTCTTTTGTTGTAGTGAAAGAAAATGTTCCAAGTAAATGTTGCTTCTTGTGTGCCAATCTGGAATAGCCACCTCTAAGCAGAAGCTTTTATTGCAAATAGTAGTTTGAAGGTAAAACGCCCACTAAAGTTGTCATGTCTTCTAAGCTTTTGAGATATATGAAATGTCAAAATACAAAATGCCAACATGCCATATGTGACCTAATTCCAATTAAATGTTGACAACACATTTCCTCTCATACTGGTTTTTATTTTCATGGTTCTTTTCTCATGTTGAAAAGTGTGGCCCTTAATCATAATTTAATTTCCCTTTTCTATTGTATACAGTTACGACTTTAAATAAAATGTCAAGATTACTATTCATTATAAAAAGAGTGATGGAAGTTTGTAGATACCCGTTCATTCTGTTTATCTTGATCTATGTCACACTAAAGACATACACAGACTTGTATCACAGACATTGAAATTAATGATTTCAGTACATATGCTAATAATCCAAAGCAGTGCTAATTTGTTTTAGTGTGATTCCGAATTTTAGTGACTACCTTTTCTTTCTGTATTTTTGATCATGAGAAGATAGTAAACTCCTTAAGTGAAAATGGAGTGAGTACACCCTAAGAACAACAGCGATGCTGTCACCCTGTCTCTCTCTCTGCTCTGCTCTCCTTATTTCTCTTTCTTTATTTACATCAATTTGTAAGATTTGGGCTTTTTTTTTCTTATGTCATATACATGTTAATATTTATGGAACAAGATCTAGCATTTTAAAGAAAAGAATAATCAATATTTTTTTTTCATTTTAGGGTCTGGAGAGATGTCAGCCCTCTTCTGACACCTGAGGCATTGCATGTCATGTGTGTACTTACACACATGCAGGGAATACACTCATACACATAAAATAAAAATAGTACAAAACATTTTTAAAAGATTATTTTTCATTTTATACTGTTCTTGCTTTAAAACAGGACACAAAGGAGAGCTTCAAATATTCAAAAGAAATCCATGACTATTCTAACAATGCTGGGTAGACAAGGCAGGCGTCTCAGAGATGAGCTAGAAAGTATGGAATCAAGATATGCTAAATCAGGTAGAAGGTGGTCTTCTCAATCACAGGCTGCTCATGGGTCTGGGGAAGTGGGGAGCACAGAAGGAGACCTGTGCTACTGACCCCAGAAGCCAGACAGAGACACCAGTGCTATTCCATTCCATCTATGTATGGTTTCTGGAATCATCACTTCTTTAGTACAAAAAATGGAATCTTGCTTACTATGGGTTGGAGGGAAGTTAGAGAGGAGAGTGACAGTAATAAGCATAAAGTTTCAGTTAAAAAGATTAATTAATTATTGCAAAAATACAATATTCTGCCTGTAGTGGAGAGATTTGTTTTAAAAAATTTATGGAGAGGGTAGCTCTCATAGTATATACTCATTCCATAAAAAATAGTTTAGAAAATAAATAAAAAGGGAAAAAGAAAAAGAAACATGCTAATTGTGGTGGTTTGAATGAGAGTGCCCCCCCCCATAGGCTTTAAGTATTCAGACATTTTGTCTCCAGTTGGTGGCACTGTTCTTGGAGTTCTTAGAAGGTGTGGCCATGCTGGAGGAAGTACGTCATTGGGTGCGGGCTTAGTGAGTTTAGCAAGCCTTGCGGTCTCCAGTCCCTCTCTCTCTGCTTCCTGTGCTCATTGCTATGAGATGTGACCCTCGGCTTGCTGCTCCAGCCCTGGCCACCACGCTTCCTGCCACAATGGACTCTAATTCCCTGGAACCATCAATCATAAGCTCAAATAAACTCTTCCTTTTATAAGTTCCCTTGGTCATGGTGGATTTTTCACAGCAACAGAAAAGTGACTAATACACTAATGAAGACAGAGCTGGAAAGAAGTATAATTAGTTCAGTCAGGAGTTCTGAGTTTGATGCTTTGATAGATTGTACTTCAGTAGAAAAATCAGAGAGATCAAGATTAAAGATGGAGGTCATTGTCTCTGAAAGTGAATCACAGGCCAACTTCTGGACAAGTAGATCAGTCGAGGGAAAAACTATAACACTGACAAGCTGATAGTTTCCTTCAAAGTGAAAATAACTCTAGGACATCCATGGGGTTGAGTATACATGTCCTTATATACTTGAACTGTTTAGAACTGTGTCACTTCCTTTGCCTCTATTAGTGCCTCTATTAATATTCTGACTATATAAAAGATTTGATCAAATGAGATTGAGAGCCATGTAATGAGGAAAGTAGGCTAAATATAGCCTGTTTGGCAATGTGCTTGTCCTGTCTTGGGCATATGATGTCGTTGCCCCCACAACAGTAGAACAAGGTGACACTATTTCACAAAGACAAAACCTAATGATGCAAAAGACAATTATGAATGTCCTAGGAGGCAAAGTTTGAAGAAGGCTGGCCTTGAACACAACGAAGATCCACCTGCCTCCTCTGCTTCCCCAGTG
Organism: Rhizomys pruinosus; assembly: GCA_009823505.1. NCBI lineage: Eukaryota > Metazoa > Chordata > Mammalia > Rodentia > Spalacidae > Rhizomys > Rhizomys pruinosus. The sequence goes on from VZQC01004854.1 coordinate 1,848,548, forward strand.
CTAGGATTAAAGGCTTATGCCACTACGCCTGGCTCATAAGTACTTTTTCTAACACACGTATCTACACTCGTATATTCTCTTTTTCATTGAGCATTTGTACTACTTATACAATGGTTCCAAATCAAGCCCAGTCCCCCTCCCATCCCCCAATGCCCGATCAAAACTCATGCATTACAACATCCAAACTAAGCCCTATCCAGTAAAGCTCCCAAATCCAGATATCCTTCTATGCAAATAGATGTGCTGGAATCTAGTCAGCATATCTAGGAATCCTAGGTATGGCTCACTCTTCCTCACCCAACAGTACACAGTTTTTGTATTTCTCAGCCCAGGGTAAGTCCCCTACACATTTCTCTTGCTCCACTTTGAGGCCTTGAACTCACAGAGATCCGCCTGCCTCTGCCTCCCAAGTGCTAGGATTAAAGGCATGCACCACCATATCTGGCCAAGTAAAGCTTCCTTTCATAGGATAGTGTGTGACACAAACAGAACTAGTCGAGTTTCAAAGAATGAGAGCCCCCAGAGTGTGTGTCCCTGGATGGGGCCTCTATATTAAACCATACCTACCCATGGCTCAGGAATCATTACATAGGCAATATTCTCTTTAAAATAATGAGTATTTTTAAAATTTAAGTCTTTATTAAGTGAGGACTTTAAAAAATGTATTTATTATTTGTATTTTACGTATACGAATGTATTGCCTGTATCTGTGTAAGTGTAGGCATGCTGTGCAATGCTTATGGAGGCAGAAGGTGTCAGATTCCCCTGGGACTGGAGTTACACACAGTTATCAGCTGCCATGTGGGGGTTGGGAATTGAACCCCGGTTCTCTGCAAGAGCAGGAAATGATCTTAACCACTGAGCCATCTCTTCAGTCTCCTCTGGTATTTTTTTTTTTTGGTCTTTTCGAGACAGGGTCTCCCTGTAGTCCCAGCTGTCCTGGAACTCACTCTGGAGACCAGGCTGGCCTTGAACTCACAAAGATCTGTCTGCCTCTGCCTCCCAAGTGCTAGGATTAAAGGCGTGCGCCACCACACCCGGCCTCCCTTTTGCTTTAATGTGTTCCAGAGGTTTTGATGTGCTGTGTTCCCATCTTCATTTAGTTTTAGGATTTTTGTATTTCTTCTTTGACCCATTTATCATTCAATAGTAGGTTGTTTAATCCCCATCAGTTCAGGTAATTACGAGAATTTCTTTTGCTGTTGATTTTAAGCTTTATTGAATTTATTAAGATATGATATCTGGAATTATTTCAATGTTTTGGTATTATTTTGAGGTTTGTCTTGTTAGCCACATGTGGTCTATCTTAGAGAAATTATCATGGGCTTCTGTGTAGAATGTGTATTCTTGTGCTACTTGAGTAGACTAGTCTATAGATGTCTATTAGGTCCCTTTGATGTATGATATCATTTAATTCAAATGTTTTTCTTTTTATGCTTTGTCCAGATGAACTGTCTTTTGGAGAAAGTGGGGTATTGTAATCACTTACTTTTGAGTTCTGTTTAAACTATGTCATGAAGTACAGTAGTACTGTTAAGAAACTGGGTAGGCCAGAGTTTGGTGTAAATGTGTTTATGATTATAATAGCTTCTTGATTGTTTGTTCCCTTGCTTAGAATAAAGTGACCTTACTTATCTCTTCTGATTACTTTCAGCTTGAAGTCTGTTTTGCCTAATAGTAGGATAGCAATGCCTGCTTGTTTCTTGGTCCTACTTGGTTAGAATAACTTTAGTCATCCTTTCACTCTGAGGTTGTGCTTGTTTTTGAAAGTAAGTATATTAGAGACAACAAAGAGATAGATTCTGTTTCTTAGTCCATTCAATTTGTCTGTGTCTTTTGATTGGGGAGATGAGGCCATTAATATTTAAAGTTATTATTCAAAGATATGTATTGGCCACTGTAAGTTTATTCTGTATTTGTTGTTATAGGCCAACTTGTTTTCCATAACTATAACTTCAATTTTCTTCTTTCCATAGCCTCTTATGTATTGATATTCATTTCTCAATGGAACTAAATAGAAAACTCAAATAGGAATCAATGCATAGACTTGCAGCCCCCTTATATTTGACAAAGATGCCAAAAGACAGACTCTTGAACAAATAGTTCTGGGAAACCTGCATATCCACATGTAGAAGAATGAAATCATATCCATATTTACCACCCTGAACAAAAATCAGTTCCAAATGAATTAAAGATCTCAAAGTGAAACTGAAATGCTAAAACCCTTTGACGTAGATATAGGCAGCGCCCTGCAAGGTATAGGAGCAAGAAAGGACTTTTTAATTCTGTCACTTCCCCAAACTAATATGATTACTTGCTATGTTCTAACTTTGAATCCTTATATTTATAACCAAGTGTACCTCTCACCATTCATCAAAGAATTGTCTGTTTTATTTTGTTTTTGTTTTTGCAACAGATGGAGACTACTACAAAGTTCTACAACTAATCAAAATACAGAGAATATGTGACTGTGAGATGTCCAGTCCTAAGAGACACAACTATAATGCAACCTCAACACCTGAGCCTCAGGGAGAATCACAGATGAGAGGTGAAAAGAATGTCATAGCTAGAGGGACAAGATACATCCTGCTAATAAATGTATTCTTAGCAGGGCATGGTGGTGCATGCCTTTAATCCCAGCACTTGAGAGGCAGAGGCAGGAGGATCTCTGTGAGTTCAAGGGCAACCTATCTACAAAGTGAGTTCCAGGCCAGCTGGGACTAACGAGAGACCTTGTCTCAAAAAGACATAAATAAATAAATAAATAAATAAATAAATAAATAAATTCTTAACATGATAGGGAAGCTATAGCAATGAAATCTCCTGAGTCTGGCAGTCTAACAAGGGCCAGCCATTCTTTGAACCCCATTATACATGAGAATTGATAAAGTCTAAAACTGTTGCATTCAACACAGTAGTCCAGTAATCCAAGTTTCCAAAAATCTAATAACATATTCACATGAATGAATATATATATATATATATATATATATACAATAAAATGATTTTTCTGTGCTCATAGAGATAGATGATAGATAGACAGATAGATAGATAGATAGATAGATAGATAGATAGATATAATAGATTGATAAATTTGTACTTTGGGACTAACTTTGAGATTTCCCAAAATGATTTCACTCTGTTAAACTCTTAGCCAAACAACAGTGCACCTGTTTAACTGGGCTAAATGCCAAGAAAAGGGAAAAAATCAGGGAAATTAATTTCCAAGAGCAATAGATAAATGGCACACATCATTAGAAGAATCTATTTAAAAGCCCATTCTGGAACTGTCTGCATGAATTTAGTAAGAAAATGATGCTTCATACCACCGTGTTGCTGTTTTCTTTCTCCTCAGATCACTGAATTTATTTTCACCTAATAAGGTTAAAATTCAAGTTTCATTTTATGAGTGATTGCTTTCTACGTGGCCACATGCATTCTTTACAGAAAGTGTTTTATTCTTATAATTCCCAGTCTGATTTTGAAATAAATATAACTCGTAGAAATTTGGGGAATTTTCCAAATAGGGTTATAATAAAAACACTCCAGTCTACATGTGGCATAATTTTCTTTGTTATGGTAAGGAAGCTAGGAAATTATGACACTTGTTTTTGTACAAAAAATACGAAGTTACTTCTGATAGAAGAAAAGTATTGGCAATTTCTTTTTGTGTATGATATCCTATTTGTGTCAGATGTGGTGGCAGACACTATTAATCTTAGAATTCCAGAGGCAGAGGCAAGCAAATCTGAGTTGGAGGCCAGACTGCTCTACACAGCAAGTTCCAGGCCCTCCAGAGCTGCACAGTATGACCCTGACTGAGAAAAACAGAAAGAAAGAAAGAAAGAAAGAAAGAAAGAAAGAAAGAAAGAAAGAAAGAAAGAAAGAAGGAAGGAAGGAAGGAAGGAAGGAAGGAAGGAAGGAAGGAAGGAAGGAAGGAAGGGAAAAAAGGAAGGAAGAAAAGGAAAGGAGAGAGAAGGGAAGAAGGGAGGGAGGGAGAGAGGGAGGGATGGAGGGACAGAGGGAAAAATGAAAGTCACTCCTGTTTGAAGAAAAATGTTTCCTTTCATTAACCAAACAGAAGCCATTTATAAGAAATTTCAATCAAATGCACAAATTTTAGTCAAGAATTCCAAATTTTCAGCCACGTCTCTGTTTTTTGTTTTCTAGAAGGGCTTCCTCATTGGATCTTCAAGAGCTTAATCAGACCTCCAGCAACCACTATGAGAACCTAGCTTCAATTATTAAGAAAGCAATTTTTGTTGTAGAGATCCTTGGTGTCTTTGGTTAGGTTTGCTCCTAGGTATTTTATTGTTTTTGAGGCTATTGTGAGTGGGAAGGTCTCCTTGTAGTCCTTCTTCAGTTGCTTGTTGTTGGTGTAAAGAAAGGCTACTGATTTTTCTAGATTTATTTTGTATCCTGCCACTTTACCGAAGCTCTTAATCATTTCTAGGAGTTTTCTGGTGGAGTTCTTAGCATCCCTTAGGTAGACAATCATATCATCAGCAAAAAGGGATAGCTTGATTTCCTCTTTTCCCAATTAGAACTCCTTTAATTTTCCCTTTTTCTTGCACTGTATTGCCTTGCAAGGGGTTCTCAAGCACTAATGAATAAGAGGAGTGGTGACAAAAGGGGCAGACCTTGCCGAGTTCCTACCTTCAGGGGAATGCCTTTCTGTCATTTCCCCATTTAGGGATGATATTGGCTGTGGATTTTCCTGTATAATGGGCTTTGATTACATTGAGGAATGTTCCCTCTAGGGCCATTCCCCTAAGTGAGGAAAGGACGTCAGAAGATGAAAGGACCTCCTATGATCATGGTTGGTGGAAAATAAATATAGTAGAAATGTCCATACAATCCCAAAAAAACAGTGTATATTGAATGAATCCCTAATCATAAATCCACAAGAGTTTCTTCTTACAGGGCTTGGAAAAAAAATCCTCCAATTTTCGATTTGGAAAAACAAAAGACGCGCCGAATAGGCCAAAAAGCAATCCTGAGTGAAAAGAGCATACAGGGGGGTCTCTGCTATACAGACATAAACTAACTATAAGGGCTTAGTCAGTAAAAACAGCTTGTACTGGCAACAGAAAAACAGCAGTTGACCAATGGAATAAAACTAAGGATCCAAACCTGAGACTCATACAATTTCAGCCACTCATATTTGGACAAGGGGGCCAAGAAGTACACAATGGGAGGAAAACAACATCTTCAGCAAGTGGTTTTGGCAAAACTGATCACCACTTGTAGAAGAATGTAAATTAAACCCCTACGCTCTCACCTTGACAAAGGCAACTCTACAGATGGACCAAGACCTGCAATGTGAAACACCAAAACCCTGGAGGTGATAGAAAAAGAAACTTGGAACGGCCAACCTACAAGACATAGGTGTAGGAAAGACTCCTAAAGTCAGACAGCAGCCCCATGTGCAAGGAAATAGATCGAACATTAATGACAAATGGACCTCATTAAACCCCCAAAAAAAAGCCAGCTTCTCTGTACGATACAAAGGAGGCAATCAAGGAAGTGAGGAGAAACCCACAGAGTGGGAGGAAACCTTCACAGCAGATGACATCTGACAAAGCATTATTTCCAGAGTATACAAGCTAACTCAAAAAAACGAAAGAAGAAAGAAAACAATGAATCACTCAAAAGATGGAGCAAAGATCTGAATAGAGACTTCAAAGAGGAGGAAATTAGAAGATGGCTGAGAAACATCTTAAGCTGTTTTTTTTTTTTTTTTCATCTCTGAAATGAAAATCAAATTAAAACCACTTGAGATATCACCTTACTCCAATAAGACGGCTAGGATCAGGAACGAATGTTACCAAATGTGGAGGGTTGAGGGGAAAGGGGACACACTCCATTCCTGTTGCTGGTGGGAAAGTAAACTAGTACGGCCACTATGGAAAACTGTGGAAACATTAAGAAGACTAAATGAGCCTTCCATTTGACCGCAGTCTATCACTCCTGGGTATATACCCACAAGCGAAACACTTACTGCAAGATACAAATGCACAGCTAGGTTTTGCCGCTCTGTTCACAATAGCAAAAAGCTGGAACCAGCGCGGTGCCCCTAAACTGACGATTGGATGAGAAGAAATGTGGTAACATGTATACAATGGAGTTCTTGCAGCAGTAAATAGGGAAACCATCATGACTTTGCAGTAAAATGGATGGAGCTGAAGACATTATGTTAAGTGAAGTCACACGAGTCCCAAAAAACAAACGACAAATGGTGTCGCTCATATGTGGATGCGATACCAACAACCCAGATACAAATATTTCTCATGGAGGAGGAGATTGCATGTAAAAGAACAACAACAGAAAGAACTGCATCCTAGGAAAATGGACTGAAATGGTAAATTGAAAAGGGGGGATGGGTGGGAGGGGGACACGGAGTTAGAGTTCATCAGGCATCTTTAATTGATTGTGAGTTCAAAGGGCAGAGTCCAGTTTTGCCCAGACTATGTTTACAGGATACATGGTGTTTTTGTTTTAGGACTTAGTAAAGTAAATATGTGGTGTATAGTAAACAACATTGGTTTACAGACTCGATAAAAACGGTAATAGGCCATCTGAAGTTAATGTGTAATATACTTTTGCTGTTGTCCACATTGGTTTTTGGACAAACAAATCTCCTAGACATAACTTTATGGGATTGGCCATACAACGTGTTCTCTATCATGTTCTCATGTTGTACAGTATCTACCTTGTAGGCCTTCTCTTTAAGATGCTTTAAAGCAAAAATTAAGTTTGCTTTCCAATTTAATCATATATAGTAACCCAAAACAACATGAGTGAATTTAATGAGGAAGTGTGCCTTGGGGGATTCCACCCTATATTTATGTATAAGACAACTGTCTTCCGGGAGACTCATGGGTTAAAAAAAAAGGGGGGGGCGGTACAGACAGACATGAAACCTTCTAGTCAAAACCTTGCAATTCAAATCGTAAACTAACTAGGGAAAAGATTTGTATGTTCCGACAGGACAAAATGTCACCAAATTAAAGGCTGAGAAAGAAAAAATACAAAAGCGTTTGGCAGATTGGGGGAGAGGATGTAAGCAAAAAAGTGGCAACTGAAGGTTGACCCGTCTGAACAACGAAAGGAAGAAAAGGCGCTTGCAGTTGCCATAAACTGAGAACGCCTGTCTGTGATATCCTACATGTTAAACAAAGCTATCTATAATGAGTCCATAATAGAGAACTTGGATAGAACCATTATATTGTGCAACAAGTGGTTGTAGTATGGAGCTGGTTCTGTTCGTTGCACATAAAACCCCCCACGCTGGCGCAACAAGGGGAGAAATAATTACGAGATGATGTCTGGTTCCAAGGCTGTATATAGAACCTATTATAGAGGTAATCTCGTGTAAATAAAAGCTGGTAAAAATGCCTTCTTTAATTGTCTAAAGGACATAGAAACTCTGAAAGGATTATAAACCTCTGTTCAGAGACCAAATATAATCTGAAAGCCCTTGAGGCATGCCACTTATAGGCAAGAGTATAGAATGCGAGGGGGAGCTCTGAAACATCAGCATGGGAGTTGTGTCTTACCAGGGGGGGATGTTGGCCAGAGTAGATCCATATGACCCGGCAATAAAGGGGTGGAAGGGCCTCGGCGTGCCCGCGTAGAAGTGGTTGGGATAGGGGCCTGCAGGAGGAGAGGCCGATAAGACCCTGCTGACCGAATATCTGATGTAAGCATGGGAAGGGTGTATTGAGACTCAGAAAAGGGGGGGGGGGAGGGGAGGCACATGCAAGGGGACAGATGGCCGGTCGGGGGGGAATGCCAGAGAGTGTTCCCCAAAGGCCACTAAACCATATTGGGGGGCAGAATATGGGTTCGTCGGGCCTGAGTCAAGCAAGACTCCACCATCAGCACCAGCTACACTAATCACCGCCTGGTGAAAGACGGTGCAGCAGAGGCAGCCAAATACCTGTATACCCCAAATCTAAATGGCTGTTGGCTCTCTCCTTAGAGGAATAACCCATGGCCTGAAATGCCACAAAGAGGAGCCTACTCCTCTACAGGTTAGGAGCTATCATAAGCCACAGCAAGACGCGGGGCGTGGAAAATATATTGTATCAGTGTGGTAAAAATGTAATGGCATGAATTAACATATCAATCCCAAACATATGTGTCCTATGCCAAAGTAACCTACCATGAAAATTAGTGTGCTTAAAAATACCTATGATATATCTAATTGCTTGTGCTGTCCTTTAGTAGGATCGAAAGGGGTTACTCCTGGACAAACTGTCAGCCCTGAAAGGAAACATCCAGAAAGTTAGACCAGAATCCAAGTCAACATCTCCAGAGGTGCAGGACATTTAGGCTTTCTCATAACCACACTGGAATGCCCGGGCTTTGTACCTAAGCATAGGGAACAATCTATCCTGGGGCGGAGAGAGGGGCGGGGAGAGGGATGTAACGGCTGGCGATTGGGGAAATGCACGGTGAAAAAAAAAACTACAGCGATGTAGGCTGGAAACTCATTTGAATCAACTTGATTGAACAAACAACCTGTCAACCTCCACTGAAGGGTGGGACTGTGGTAAAGTGGGTATTGGTGCACAGACAGGTCATAGAGGGTTTGGTTTGCACGAAGGATCTTATACGCAAAGTGGGATGGTATCACCTGCTTAGGAAGCTGGAAAAAAAAAAAAAAGAAGATAGAAAAAAAAAAAACCTGAAGAGGTGCAGGGACATTTATGGAAGGGGAAACAGAATAGCAGGTGGGGGGGGAAGGATGGGGTGGGGGGGGGGGGGGGTGGAAGGGAAGAGAGGAAAAAGGGTATGCCATGATCTGGGGGGAATGGAAAGGGGGAATTATGAGTAATGGAAATGCACAAAAACGACCAGGAACCAGTCAAAAAGCCCCTTAAAAAGAAAAAAAAAACAAAAAAAGAAGACAATTTGAAGCTGGGCGTGGTGGAGCACACCTTTAATCACAGCCCTGGGGAGGCAGAGGCAAGCATATCTCTGTGAGTTCAAGGCCAACCTGGTCTACATAGGGAGCTCCAGACTGAAGGAAAAAATAAAAATAAAAAGAAAAAGAAAAAGAAAGCAACTTGATCTCTTTCCACAGAAATTTCTGGCAGAATTCATTTTCCAGGAGAAAAGTAAGGAGTAGACAACACCAGGGTGATCCTACACTTGATTGGTGGCTGTTGTCCTGATGTAATTATTAGCAGCTTTCCATTGCATTCCCACAAAACGGATGTGGTATTACTCATAAGAAGGATCAAATTTATACAAAATTTGAGTTTAGCAAGCTAGACTCTGATTACCTCTGAGACCAAAAGAAGCTAAGCCTAACTTAGTTTCTTGGAACTCTTGTGTGGAATGGATGGTGTTGTTGAAAATAAACACAGGGAACAAAGGAAACCTGACTTGGAAATTATGCTTACCACTAAAGACTAATAAAGTAGTAACAATTGGGGCTGGAGATAAGGCTCAGCACTGGCTGCTTTTGCAGAAGACACAGGTTCAAGTCCCAGCATCCACATGATGACTAACAACCATCTCTCATCCAATGCCAAAGGAATCTGACACCCTCTTCTGAACTCTGTGGGCATTACATGACACGGGAGCACTTACATACATGCAGAAGGTACACTTATACACATAAAATAAAAATAACAAATAAAATATCTTTTGTTTGTTTGTTTGTTTGTTTAGACAGGGTCTCCCTGTAGTCCCAGGTATCCTGGAACTCACTATGTAGATTAGGCTGGCCTTGAACTCACAGAGATCCCCTGCCTCTGCCTCCCAAGTGCTGGGATTACAGGCATGCTCCACCACACCCAGAATAAAATATCTTTAAAAACAAAGTAGTAGGGGCTGGAGAGATGGCTCAGTGGTTAAGAGTACCTACTGCTCTCCCTGGGTTCGATTCCCATCACCCACATGGCGGCTAAGAACCATCTTTATGATCTCTTCTGACCTTCGCAGCATTTCAGGACACGGGTGCACCTACTCATGGGTGCACCTGCTTACATGCAGACAGTACACTAATACACATAAAATAATAAATTAAAAAAAAATTAAAAACCAAAGTAGTAATAATCAGACAAATGCTAGCAACACAAGTATTATATTAATAGCCCTTGATGACTGAGGTCCAGGAGAAACTATGCTCAATAATTAAGTAATCCAATCTGAAAATATAATTGTATCTGGCTTTTCATTTATAGAATAAGAGTAAATTCCTTTGAGGGTACTTTCTGTGCTTTTAAAATTATGAACTTACTTAATATTAGATTCTAATACAGCTCTTCAAAATATATATATAATAAAATTAATTAACTATGTTTCACAGTCATATTTAGTTTTATAGTTAAAGTAAATAAAACTCCTTAAAAAATGGAAAGTGGTGGTGGAGAGATGGCTCAGAAGTTAAGAGCACTTACTGCTCTTGAAGAAGACCCCAGCATCCCAGCACCAACAGGTTGGGTAATGACCATCCATAACTCTAGTTCCAGGAGATCTGATGCTATTTGCTTAACTCTTTGGGCATTGCATGACATAGGTGCACTTACATACCTGCAGGCAATCCACTCATACACATAAAAATATATAAAATAATTTTTAAAGTATAAAAAACAAAGGATATGTGAATTTCCCCAATTTAGACTGAGCAGAAGTATAATTTTCCAAAGTCATACACCAAAAGGTTTTACCTAAGATGCTAAGTCATTTTATATTATAGACAATGCAGCTATATTTTCTTTCAAAGGGCTATGAAACACTATCCCAAATGCATTGCTTATTACAGCAGGGACCTATGGTTCTGTTTGGTTGACATTTAGGGTTTTATCTCTGGTAAATGATGCTAACCATAGTCTAATTACCAAAGATATAGCTGACAGAAATAGTATCAGTCACACCTCCACATCCATAAATTTAGATAGTATACATTTATACCTCTATGAAATTTATATTACATTTTGATTCATATGGAATAACCATTTTGTGATACTTATAGAAGGTACTTGATTGGTAATTTTTGAATAACTAAAATCCCATAATGTAAAAAAGATGATTCCTGAGTCCATAGCCTGTGATACATAGATAGCAACTAGCTGCTAATGATTCTACTGCCAGTATGTGGAGGGGGAATAAAAGAGAGAAGATGAGGGAGGGAAAGGACACGTGTGAAGCAGCACATTGAGATGATAATGCAACCTATTTGCTAGTGGTGAACAGTGGTGGGCCTAAATTCCTTCATCTACTCATTGAATATTTATTGAACACTGAAATGATTCCTTTCCTCCAGGAATGTACAGTCAATAGAGAATGTCAGATGTGTCAGATGTGGAGAAAGATAAAAATAAGTAAAAAATAGAAAACATCTTTGAACAAGGAGATGAATATTGTATCCCAAGACTGAACAGGGCATAATGAAAATCCATCTTTCCTCACTTGCATTATCCATACTATATTCCAAATTCAAAAGATTATACATGGTTAGTGAAGATGAAGCAACTTGTTATAACTAATTCTAGGGAATCCTTTTCACCTTCTGTTCTTTCAGAAGCTGAAAATAAGTGAGGTGCCTAAGAGGAACAAACAGTGTACTGGAAAGGCAACTTGGGACCACATGTTAATGAGACTTAGAAATCCATTAAAATCTCTTCCATTTTTCACAAATTATTTAATTATATTTGTTCTGAGTTCATTTTTGTCAACTGTGAAGTCAACAAACTATTCTTTCTTAATTATTGAATAAGCATCAGTTCCACAGCTAAATATCTACCCTGGCCTTTTAATCATGATTTTTTAATGAAACTGCAGCATTCAGACTTTTTTTTTATTGTATTTATTTATTTATTTTTAACAAATCTAGACCCGTGTTCCCGCTCATTCCCCCACCCCGTCAGAGCTCGTGCATTCTGCCAAACATGCTTTCCATCTCTTAGTCTTTCTCAATATTTTCCATGGGGACGTTGACTGTTTTGAGCAGAAGTTCACTGTTTCAGTCAGTTCTTTGATGCAGTATTTTCTGTTGTTGTTGTTGTTTCCAAAATGCATTATGTCCAACTGCTTTGTACAGAAGCTCAGGGGGCCCTACACAAGAAATACTTACAACTGGGTAATTGGCACTAGCATCCACAGATGAGGGATACCATTCGTCGTTTGTTTTTCTGGGACTGTGTTACTTCACTCAGCATGATGTCCTCTAGCTCCAGCCATTTTCCTGCAAAGCTCGTGATTCGTCTTTCTTTACTGCTGCATAGAACCCATTGTGTAGATGTAACCACATTTTCTCTACACTGTCGTCCAGTTGAGGGGCCATTTAGTTGGTTCCAGCTCTTGCATGTGACTGAAGAGAGCTGAAAATAAACATGGCCGTGCATGTTATCTCTGTGGTGGGGTAAGCTTGAGGGTACATGCCAGGAGTGGTATGGCTTGGGTCGGTGGCAAGTTCATTCCAAGTCTTCCAAGGGTTTCTCCACACTGCTTTCATAGTGGCTGTACGAGTTTAACATTCCCACCAGCAGTGGATGAGTGGTCCACTTTCCCTACAACCTCTCAGCACTTGGTATCATTTGTTTTCTTGATCCGAGCCAGTCTTATCTGGAAGTAGATTGATATCTTAAAGTGGTTTTTTGATTTGCTTTCCTTACCCCCCATGATTATGAATGCCTTTGAGCCAGTTCTGAGGTGTTTTCTCAGACTCTCTAATTCCTCGCTGTGTAAGTCTCTTGTCCCCTCACCCGTCGTATCTTTGCTCCACCCTCTCATCTTGAGCCGGGGTCATTTTGTTTTCTTCTTTTTTGTTTTTTGCATTGTAGTTCTAAATAATATTCTGGAACACAAATGCTTTGTCAGATTATCTGCAGTGAAGGTTTTCTCCTCCACTCTGTGGGATTTTCTCTTAACTTCCTGATTGTTTCTTTTGATGTACAGAAGCTTGGTTGAGTTTGATGAGGTCCAATTTGTCAATTGTCGACCTTAATTCTTGTGCAGCTGCTGTCTGATTTAGGAAGTCTTTTCCTACCTATGTCTTGGTAGCTAGCTGCCAACTTTTTTCTTCTATCACCTTCAGAGTTTGGGGTTTCACGTTGAGGTCTTTTAATCCATCTGGAGTTGACTTTTATACAGGGCGAGAGTGTAGGGTTTAATTTTCAGTCTTCTACAAGTGGTTGAGTCCAGTTTTGCCAACACCACTTGCTGAAGATGCTGTCTTTCTCCATTGTGTGTTCTTTGGCCCCCTGTCAAATATGAGATGGCTGAAATATGTATGTGCTCAGATTTGGATCTTCGGTTTTGTTCCATTGGCAACAGGTATCGTTTTGTGCCAGTACCAGGCTGTTTTTTTTATAACTATATTGTATAGTTTCAATCTGGATAGAGATCCCTCCTGTGTAGCTCTTTTCACTCGGATTGATTTGGCTATTCGGGGTCTTTTGTTTCTCCAAATGAATTTAGAACTTTTGTTTCCAAGCCTGTGAAGAAACTCTGGGGATTTTATTGGATTGCATTAAATCTATACAGGAGTTTTGGTAAAATGGACATTTTTTACAATGTTTATTTCCCAATCCATGCGCATGGGGTTTTTTTCCATCTTCTGAGTGCTCTTCAATTTCTTTCTTTACAGGGTTTAAAATTTTTGTTGTAGAGGTCGGTGGGTGTCTTTGGTAGGTTTGTTCCTAGGTATCTTATTGTTTTTGAGGCTATATTGTGAGTGGGGTATCTCTTTTGATTCTTTCTCCAGTTGCCTTTTCTTGTTATAAGAAAAGGCCATTGATTTTTTAGGTTAATTTTGTTCCGCATCACCTGCCCTTTGCTGAAGCTGTATCGTATTCTCAGGAGTTTTCTGTTCGGTGGACTTTTTTATGCATCCCTTCAGTAACATCATATCTGTATCACGCCAGACTCGGGTGTTTGCTTCCTCTTTTTGCAGGTCCATAGGTACTACCTTGAATATGCTTTTCTTTGCCTTATGTGCGCTGGCAACGGTGTTTCACCTCAGGCACTATATGTGAAGAGGAGTGGTGATGGGGGGGCAGCCTTCACCAGTTCCTACCTTTAAAGGGAATGTTTCTGTCATTTCCACCATTGTCAGGAATGCTATTGGCTGTGGGGTTTCCTGTATTATAGGGCTTTAATTACATTGAGGAAGATCCCTCCAATCCAATTCCTCTTCTAGGACTTACGCATGAGGTGCTGGATGTTCCAAAGGCTTTTTCTAGCATCAATTGCGATGATGTGTGGTTTTTTGTCTTTGATTCCGTTTGAGTGTGTTTGATGATGTTTATGGATTTTCGTATGTTGAACAATCCCTGCCATCTCTGCTGTTGAATCCAACTTGGGTCATTGAGGATTGATCTTCTTGATGTGGGTCTGTATGCATTGTTGCCAGATATTCTGTTTTAGAATTTGGATCTGGTGTTCATAAGGGAGATGGTCTATAATATCTCCTTTTTGGTTGTATCTTTGCCTGGTTTTTTGGTAATAGAGTGTGTTGGTTCATAGAAAGAATTTGGGAAGAGGTCCCTCTGATGTTTACTCTAAACAGTTTCAAAGAAATAATGGTCGTGAGGTCGTTGTTGAAATGTTTTATCAATTTGCTGTGAACCGTTTGGGCCTGGGCGTTTTTTGTTGGGCGGCTTGCTTATTCCATCCCTATTTCTCTCATGGTTATGGTCTGTTTAAGCTGCTGGTCCACTCTGTGGCCAAGCTTTGGGTGATTGCACCGATTTCAGATTTCATCCATTTCTTCTAGATTTTCAACTTGGTAGAATATAGGTTTTCTTGTTAAATATCTCCCAATAATTTGGCTTGATCTTGTTTCTGGTCCGTTGTGATATATTTCCCTTTTCTCACAAGATTGTATGAGTTGGAGCTTGTTCCTTCTTCGTCGTGTGTAACTGCTCGAGGTCTGTCTATCTTGGTTAGGTCTTTCAAAGAACCCAACTTTTGGCTTCATTGATTTTTTTGTATTGTTTTTCTTTTGTTTCTATTTCATTGATTTCGAGCTCTCTGATTTTTTGTTATTCTTCTTCCTGTCTGTTGCGTTTAGGGTTCATTGTGTTGCCTCTCAAGTGCTTTTTAGCCTGTAAGTGTAGAATCATTCACTTGTGCTCTTGTTCTGTTTTTCTAATGTAGGCACCCAGGGTCTATAAATTTCCCTCTTAGGGACGCTTTAAGGTTATCCCATAAGTTATTGTTGGTTGTATTGTTCATTGTCATTCAGTCAGAAATGTTTTTATTTCTTTCTTTATCTCTTCCTTGACCATTCATTATTCAAGAGAGTGTGTTGTTTAGTCTTCTCCATGTGTTCTTGTAGGCAGGAGGGCATGTCCTGGTGTTGATGTTAGCTTCATTGCACTGTGGTCTGACAGGATGCATGAAATTATTTCAATCTTTTTGTATTTGTAGAGGTTTCTTCTGTGTCCAGGATGTGATCGATTTTGGAGAAGTTCCGTGGGGTGCTGAGATAGAAAGTGTATTCTCTGTATTAGGTATGGATGTTTCGGTGAGGTCTATGAGGTCCATTTTTGTATCATATCGTTTCAGTTCAGATGTCTCTCTGTTATTTTTTGTCCTGTTGACCTATCCAAGGACTCAGTGGGGTATTGAAGATCTCCCACTATGAGTGTGCTGGGGTTAGTCTGTGGCTTGTGGTCCTGGGGAATTGTCTTTATAAAGTTTGGTGCACCAGAATTTGGGGGCATATATATTCATAATTGTGAAATCTTTTTTGTTGTTTTTTTTTTGTTATTTTTGTTCTTCTGATTTCTTTTACTTTGAAGTCTTATTTTATCCGATATTAAAATAGCAACACCTGCTTTCTTTTTGGTACCATTTGCTTGGAATATTTTTTTCCATCCCTTCACTTTAAGGAGGTGCCTGTCCTTGAGGTAAGATGTGTTTCGTGCAGACAGCATATCGATGGATTCTGGTTCCTAATCCAGTCTCCCAGTCTATGTCTTTTGATTGGGGAATTTAGTCCATTAATATTTAAGGTTTGACTGATAGGTTTGTGTTGCTTTCCTTTTGCCTTATTATCCATCTGCGGTTTTGCTTTAGGTTTCTACTTCTGCAGTTTTGCTTTTATTGATTTCTCCTTCTAGTGGCCTGGGGTTGGTTGGTTGCCTCTTTCTTCTGTTCTTTGGTGCTTCAAGTATTCTCTGAAGGGTTGGTTTTCTGACATGTATTCTTTCAAGTTGTTTATGTCATGGAAGATTTTTCCTCTCTCCTTCCACTATGATTGACATTTTTTTTTTTTTAACCTGGGCTGGTTCCATTGTTCTAACACTGGGAATGCTTTTCTCCAGGTTCTTCTTGCCTTCATCGTTTGCTGTGAGAAGTCCGTTGTTATTCTGATAGGTTTCCCCTTAAAGGTCACTTGTTTTTTTCTCTTGTCGCCTTCTTAAGAATTTCCTTTTGTTTGGGTGTCCAGCATTTTGACTATGATGTGGCGTGGAGAATTTCTTTTCTGATCTTGTCTGTTTGGAGTTCTATGTGCTTTTGTATTGGTATGATTTGTCCTTTTTTAGTTTTGGGGAAGTTTTCATCTATTTTCTGTTGAAGATCTGGATCATACCTTTCTCTTGGGATTCTTATCTCTTCCTCTCTATTCCTATGATGCGGAGGTTTGATCTTTTTCATAGTGTCCCAACAGCTCCTGTTGTTCCATTTTTGTGTTTTTATTTTAAATTTTTCATAATCTTTCCTGAGGTTTTTAGTTGTTCTGGGTGTTGTCCTCCAGGTCTGATATTCTTTGTTCTGCTTCCTCCTATTCTGCTTCTGAGGCTTTTTTCATTCCTTTTCTTTGGATTTTTTAGTGTTTTTTTCCTTTTTTCATTTTCCTCTTCTGATTTCTTTAGTGTTTCTATTTCTTTTTGGAGCTTCTCGATCTTTTTTGTAGCTCTTTTGTTTGCTGGTTGGTTTCTTTTTCTTTTTCAGCATGGGACTTTTCAGTGTTTCTACTTCCTTCCGGAGTTTGTCATTCTCTCTCTCTCGCTCGTTCTTTTTTCTTTTTTTTCTTTAATTTGTTCTTTATGATTGTTGTAGTTCTTTAAGTATGTTCCAATTGTGTTTCTGATGCTGTGTCCTGGGGCATCCCCGGAGGGATCCCACTGCAGGAGTCATCCATAGGTTGGTAAAGCTTGGCGTGGGATTGATCCCTGCACCTTTCCAGTGTTAAGTATTCTTCTTACGGTGCTCCCTGGCATATGTGGCTTTCTCCTTGCCTGTCATTCCAATGCGTAATCCACAAATGCCTCTTCCACTGAATGTTGAAGGCTTGCTTTGCTTGCCCCTCCTTCAGATAGCTTCTGTTTTAATCTCAGTTGGCGGGGGGAGAGGGGGGGGGGGGGGGGGGGGGGGGGGGGACCGGCTGGGCGGAGGGGGGACGGGGGGGGGGGAACGAGTGGGGGGGGGGAGCAGGGGATAAGGGGGGGGGGGGGGGGGGGGTGGGGGATCGGGGGATCCGAGGGGGGGGTTAGGGTCAGTCGAGGGGTGAGTCAGCTCGGGAGCTCTTGTCGCTCCCACCCCGCTCTTCCTGCCCTGGGCTCAAGATATCTCAAAATCTCAAGAGTCACACAAGCGTGCCTTAATACCGGCTGGGAGGATAACTCCGCCCCCACAGCCACTAGATTAATCAAGCCAAAGACCACAACCTTTAACCCAGCTGGGGGGATAATCAACCTCACAGCCACAAAGGCCAATCAAACCAAAGACAGCAGGACCAAACGATCAGCAATCAGCTCGCCAAGGCACCCAGTTCCTACCTGTCTTCCCCTCTTCCTGCTGCTGGGCTCAAGAGATCTCAAATCTCAAGAGTCACACAAGCGTGCCTTTAATACCGGCTGGGAGGATAACTCCGCCCCCACAGCCACTAGATCTAATCAAGCCAAAGACCACACCTTTATCCCAGCTGGGGGGATAACTCCAAACTCACAGCCACAAGGCCAATCAAACCAAAGACAGCAGGACCAAAACGATCAGCAATCAGCTCGCCAAGGCACCCAGTTCCTACCTGTCTTCCCCTCTTCCTGCCGCTGGGCTCAAGAGATCTCAATCTCAAGAGTCACACAAGCGTGGCCTTTAATACCGGCTGGGAGGATAACTCCGCCCCCACAGCCACTAATCTAATCAAGCCAAAGACCACACCTTTAATCCCAGCTGGGGGGATAACTCCAACCTCACAGCCACAAAGGCCAATCAACCAAAGACAGCAGAACCAAACGATCAGCAATACAGCTCGCCAAGGCACCCCGTTCCTACCTGTCTTCCCCTCTTCCTGCCCGCTGCGGCTTAAGAGATCTCAAATCTCAAGAGTCACACAAGGTGCCTTTAATACCCGGCTGGGGGAGGATAACTCCGCCCCCACAGCCACTAGATCTAATCAAGCCAAAGACCACACCTTTAATCCCAGCTGGGGGGATAACTCCAACCTCACAGCCACAAAGGCCAATCAAACCAAAGACAGCAGGACCAAACGATCAGCAATCAGCTCGCCAAGGCACCCAGTTCCTACCTGTCTTCCCCTCTTCCTGCCGCTGGGCTCAAGAGATCTCAAATCTCAAGAGTCACACAAGCGTGCCTTTAATACCGGCTGGGAGGATAACTCCGCCCCCACAGCCACTAGATCTAATCAAGCCAAAGACCACACCTTTAATCCCAGCTGGGGGGATAACTCCAACCTCACAGCCACAAAGGCCAATCAAACCAAAGACAGCAGGACCAAACGATCAGCAATCAGCTCGCCAAGGCACCCAGTTCCTACCTGTCTTCCCCTCTTCCTGCCGCTGGGCTCAAGAGATCTCAAATCTCAAGAGTCACACAAGCGTGCCTTTAATACCGGCTGGGAGGATAACTCCGCCCCCACAGCCACTAGATCTAATCAAGCCAAAGACCACACCTTTAATCCCAGCTGGGGGGATAACTCCAACCTCACAGCCACAAAGGCCAATCAAACCAAAGACAGCAGGACCAAACGATCAGCAATCAGCTCGCCAAGGCACCCAGTTCCTACCTGTCTTCCCCTCTTCCTGCCGCTGGGCTCAAGAGATCTCAGCATTCAGACTTTTTAAGCTCTGAAGATGAGAACCTGGGTTTGATTTTTAACTCTGTGAGCACAACAGACCAGGAAAGAGAACAGAAGTAACTGAGTCCAGGGATCTCTGAGCACTTTTCTGTGAGCTTTACTCCTCACACTAAGTTGAAGTGAAGAGAATCGATGCTGCTCCTTAGAAGAAATTCTAAATTCCATGGATCTTACCTGAAAAGTTTTTGTAATCCACTAAGTCAAACATAACAACAGCAACAGCCGACCATGTGATTATCAGAGCGATGACCAGAAGCCAGGCTGCTGGGGAGCTGAATGTTGTCACGATGTCTTCTGTGACTGTCCTCTTCAGCACCTTTCCAGGGGACTTGGGCACAGATCCATTTTTGTTGTCTATCACAGTTGTGGTCGTAGAAGCATTTCCTAGTGAAACATCCAGAAAGGACATTATAATTTATAAATTCACATCAAATATTGGTAACACAATAATACAGACTGTAATCATTTTGTTACCTTTTATTTTTTTTTTCAGTTTTCTGAAAAAAAAAAAATACACTTGTGCATGGCAGGACCATAATCTCAAGCCTCTCCCACATCATGTCATTGTCAGCATTTAACCTTCACCCTGAAACCCACATACTCATGTGATAAACATTTTTCCTCTCAGCAGCTGTGTTTGGGGACAAGATACATTTTATTACCACGATTATTTATTAGGTTTCCATGGCAGTTTGGAAAGCAAGAAAACATAGCATTCTCATATGAGTGATAAACACCCTCAAATGAATGATTTTTTCTTGATATCCTCGGTTAATTTCATATCTTGCCCCCAATGAGTCCCATTACATTTTCGTAGGTGCACAGGATAATGTTTGGTTTAGCTTGCTTCTTTCTTACTTTGATAAAACATTGACCAGGAGAAACTTGGGAAGCTCACAGCCCATCCCAGAGCAAAACCAAGGCAGGGATTCGAGGCTGGAATGGCAACCCAAGCTTTGGAGGAACGCTGGTTACTGGCTTGCCCTTCTGTCCTGTGCTCATCTGCTTTCTTTTTCAACACTGGAGCACCTGCCCAGGGCTGACACCACCTGCGGAGGTCTAGGCCCTACTACAATCAAGAAAATGCCCTATAGACATGCCAACAGGCCCATATGATGGAGAAAATTCCTCAATCGTGGTTCCCTCTGGCCAGATGTGTCAAGTCGACAACTGTAGCTACCCAGCACAATGTTGGAAATCTTACAATATCCATTAGGTTTCTGATGCTTGATTTTTAGAATTTATACACCCGCAAGAGAGTATACAAAAAGTAACAAAGTTATAAGCAAATAAGCGAATATGTATAATTAAAATGTCCTCATTCAAAGATAATATCTTAAAATGTTCAATTACTACCTACTTCTCTATACATATAAAAACGCAAATGTGTTTTATTTGTTTTTAACAAATCATACTTCCATTGGTTTTTAACTTAGCCATACGTAAGTGGCACAAACATCACTATAAAAGAATTCTTTAAGCTAGAAATAAGCTATGAACCCTTGAAATAGATGTGTAAACATGATACTCATGGTATAAATCCAGTTTACCCAATATTCTTTAGGTATTGTTGGAGAAAGAAAAAAAATACTATATACAGAGTAAACATTCTCTTTAATAAAGTCTATCATTTCTTCTACATAAAATGGTACTTTCTCTTTACAGCAATAAGACAAATATTTGTAGTATTCATACAAATTATTTGACTACCCAGAAATAAGTAAACTCAGTGTATATTAATAGTATAACCAAATATACCTAGCACAACTAATTTTTAAGGAAAAATGGTAAATTTAGACTCAAATTTTCAAAAGATTAAAATGCCAATGAAGACCATCATGACCAAAAGGACTTTACAATGAATTTAGATAGAAATTAGCAATAATAATGGCAGACTTCCTCTTGAAATAAAAGTCTGTGGAGATGTGTATTCCAAGTTCATGAACTCAATTTACTGTAAATGACAGCAAGATGGAATGATACCTTTAAAAACCTTTCATAGACTGTGCTTGAAGTGGTGCTCAAAGAAGGAAAATTAGAACTCGCATCGTATCCTCGCATTGATTTTTGTGCCGAATTCCCATCACTCCTAATGGTGGATCTGAAATGGGTGAATGATTGAAGTGTTTTGAAATGAGATTTAAGATCCAAGTGGGGCCACAAGTGAATCAAATCTTCAGAATAATGATTTTCAGGAGAGTAAATGAATTAGGAGTGCTTCGGAGTGGCCCACCTGAAAGTTGATATGTTACTAAACTCCAGTGTCTTGACCTCTGCTAGGCTTTTCACCACTCCCGAAGAATTGTTTCTGCACTTGAGATGCACTTCAGCAAGTTGTGTGTTATAATATCAGACAGTGATGCGCATACCTTGCTTGGTGTTTTAAAACTGAAAGTTTAAGTTGAATGAGATTGGACTTGAGCGTGTTGACTTTTGATCACATATTTAAAAAGTTGAAAGACTTAAAAGGAACATTAATTTCTGAGTGCTTTTTTTCTTTATTAATCAGTAAAAAAAGAGAAAATAGAAATTCAAAAAATAATGCACATTCAGAATTAAAATATGAAATTTATGTTTTTAAAGTATTGAAATTAGTTATGACTTTTAATTCACTTTATGATTCTGACAAGAAAGGTATGGTAGAATTTTTAAACAGATGAAGGTGATAAAGTTAACACTATTTCATTTCCCTTCTTGAGTTTTTTAACTTAGTATCTTCAAACTTCCACTTAAAAATTAATCAAGACCTCTGCTGCACAGTATTTCCAGGCAGGTGAGGTGTAGCTGGTGCTGACGGTGGAGTCTTGCTTGACTCAGGGAGACCCATATTTGCTTTATTGGTTTAGTGGCCTTTGGTAACACTCTCTGGCATTCCAGAGGCCATCTGTACACTTGCATGTGTGGTCTCAATACATCCCTCCCATGTTAACGTCAGGTCTTCGGCAGCAGGGTCTTATTGCCTCTCCTCCTGTAGGTATCCCAACCTAGAGGCAAGGAGCCCTTACCTTTTGTGGGGCCTTGGATCCCCTGGCCAACATCCACCTGGTAGAACAATCCATTGCTGATGTCAGAGCTCCTGTATTAATATATTTTGCCTGAGTGCATAGCCCTAGGACTTTAGTATTATATTTGGTTCTGAACAGAGAGTAATCCCTTCCACAGTTCCCATGTCTAGTAGTCAATTAAAGAAAGCAGTTTTACCGGTTTTATAAGAGATTACCTCTACAATAGTTGTCTCCAATTTACAGTTGGGGAGCGACCTCATCATTGTCATATTTCTCCTTGTTCTATGGGTGGGAAGGCAAGGAAGTCTCTCATATCAGAACCTTTGTGGCACCTAGAAGGTAAGTTTCATTAGGACTCATTATAACTAGTTGTTACATGTAGGATCCACAGAGGGGTTCGATGTTTATGGCAATCTGAGGCTTTTCTTCCTTTGAATGTTCAGACGGGTCAGCCTTTCCGTTGCCACTTTTTGGTACATCCTACTCAATGCAAACCTGTATCTTTTCTTTCTCAGCCGTTAAGTTGGTGACGTTTTGTCCTGTTGGAACAAACAAATCTTTTCCCATAGTTAGTTTTAAGATTTGAATTGCAAGGGTTTGATGAAAAGGTTTCATGTCTTTCTGTATCCCCCCCCC
>VZQC01004854.1:1873215-1892202 GCA_009823505.1 Rhizomys pruinosus
TTTTCCAATTCAGATCAGGCATATTTCCCTTTCCCTTCCCCCCCACCCCCACCCCATCCCAGATCATGTATTCTGCCATACCTGTCCTGCATCTTTCAGGTTTTTTTTTTTCCTTTTTTAGCTATAAGTGATAATCCATGAGTATAAGCGTCCTTCGTGCAAAGCCAATCTACAGACTGTTGGGCCCAAACCCCCACAGTCCCACCATTCATTATTTTTGTCTCAAACTGGAAACTGTTTTTTTCCTCAGTTTTATTGGAAATCTCGCTCGCATTGCTACTATTTTCCAAAGATTTTTTTTGGGGGGGGTGGATGATAATTCTAATGAATTTCAGAGGCCATTTTGGCTACTTTAGATGTCTTCTGATGTTGAGATATATACATAGCTGTTAGTAATTAGTTTCTTGATTCATTTAGTTAGTTATTTTTGAGAGCCTGTCTCACTAATGTAAACCTGACTGGTCTCAAACTCACAGAAATTCACCTGCCCCTGCCTCCTGAGTGATGTAATTAAAAGCATGCACCAGCATGCTTTGCCTTAATTCTATTTTTAATATGACCCAAAACTCCTTAGCCACCCATTCTTTCTACTCTTCTGCTGAGTGAATTTCTTTTCCCAGTGGTGAGAGGCTAGAATGTGTAACTGATTTTGGTGTTCTGTCACCAGCCATCACAAGATCTGACTATGGCTCTTGCTTTTGTTAGAGATATACATATTTTTTCTCAACTGATTGTGCCATGAGAATTGATGAGTCAGAACAAGTGGCTGAGTTGTCATGGTCCTTAGTCAAAGAAGTTCTTTGGGGTTTAAGGGAACGACTCTATGTTGATACTGAGGTATGAAAGGTCATGACTCCCAAAGTGTATAGTGAAATCCCTACCCTCAGGTGGATGGTCTCAGAAATGTGAGCTTTCGAAGATGGTTAGATTATTGATGGAATTTTGATCCTTAAAAAAGAAGATGGTGACTTCTCCTCCCTTCTTGCAAGTGAGTTTAGAATGAAATGACAGTTATCTGTGACAGAGCGGAGCCTCACTAGACACAGTGTCTGCCTTAATCTTGGACTTCCCATTTTCCACAACCGTGAATAACATATTTGTATTGCTTATAACCTATCTTTCTTATTGATATTCACTGCTATCTTATTCAATAAGTGATTTCTGGAAAAGAATAGCTGTTTATATTTTATAAATATAATAGTCTGTTTATATTTTAGTTATTAAAGCCTATTTTCATCGACCTTTTGAGCTTTCTGTTTTCACTTTAGTAGTTACTGTTCAGAATATTAATTTTTCTACACTTAAAGATTCAAAATACTGATGAATATATAATTCAATGTTTTGAACGAAACTTCAGCTTTTTATAATTCCTTGATCTTCTGAAATGAGTGTGTTACTCTTGTTTCTCATGTTATGGTATTTATGAACACATGCAGTGAGAGGGCTAAACTTTGACTTAACGGGAGAAAATTAATGATCATTTCAAAGTACCTGGTATAATAATTTTTATACAGTAGACCACAAAATAAGAACTTACCAACTATAATACCATAAATGTTGTTATAAGAAATATTTAAAAGTACACCACATTAATCTCAAATTTTTTACTAACAGTTAATAATGCCTCTAATCAAAGAAAAGAATGAAGCAACAGCATATTTCTGATATTAGAACATGTTGAAATGAGGACTATGTTACTGATACAAGTAAAACTGTGTTTGGGTCTATTTCATAAGTCTTGGGAATTTTAGGTGATCAACATGACTATGGTAGAAGATTACTTGAAGATTATGGGTAGAACAATGTGGCAAAATGTTTCCTATCATGTGTAAGGCCTTGCTTTCAATCTCTAAAACTAACAAAAATTAAATCAAAGCCAAAAAATAAACCAGAAAAAGACTAACAGGTTTAGAAAAGTATATGTTTACTACATAATACCAATCATTCACCAGAGACATTCTTTTTTAAAAAAAATTTATTAATTTATTTATTTCTGTATGTGTATGAACGTACTGTCTGCATGCAAGTTTGTGCACCCGTGTCGCGCAATGCCGCGGAGGTCAGAAGAGGGTGTCAGATTCCCCTGGAACTGGAGTTCTCCTGGAATTGGAGTTTTGGACGGTTCTCGGCCGCCATGTGGGTGCTGGGGATCGAACCCGGGTCCTCTGCAAGAGCGGTCGGCGCTCTTAACCGCTAGGCTATCTCTCCAGAGACATTCTTTTTTAAAGAATCAGTAAGAACTAACAACTCAGATATTGTTAAGGTTTTAAATTTGCAATTGAGAAAAGGTTAAAAAATCAGATTGGACACAGTAAATGTATAGAATAATAAATATGTTAATGATCAATTTACAAATGTGTGAACTCAGATTCTTTTGGGGGGGGATTTTTTTTAATAAAAGGTAATAAGTAATGAATACAAGCATCCTTCATGTAAAACCAATTTGCAAGTAGCTATGCCCAAACATATACAGCCCGAGGCCCCCATTGTCCAGCTGGAGGAGCTTATACATACTATCATGTTCTCAAATAAGAAAGACTCAGATTCTTAGTCAACTTTGACTGAAATTAAAAAACAAACAAACATAGGCTTAAACATACATATAGAGTTTCTCACTGTTCCAGAGGATGGCGCTGTAACAGTGTGGTTGGATTGTGGTTAGGGCTCTTTCCCTGCAGCCGGGTGGCTGAGTTCAAGGTGTTTTCATAGGACAGACAAGGAACAGTATACCTGTCTGCTTTTTTTTTTTTTTTTTTAATTTCTGTATGTGTATGAATGTACTGTCTGCATGCAAGTCCATGCACCCGTGTTGTGCAATGCCGCGGAGGTCAGAAGAGGGTCTCAGATTCCCCTGGAACTGGAGTTCTCCTGGAACTGGAGTTTCAGACGGTTCTCGGCCGCCATGTGGGTTCTGGGGATCGAACCCGGGTCCTCTGCAAGAGCGGTCGGCGCTCCCAACCGCTAGGCTATCTCTCCAGCCCACCTGTCTACTTTTATGAAATAATTATTTCTACCATTTTCCCACCCTTTGACTTCATCTAAACCTGATTTCATCCCAAACACCTGATCTCCATATACTTTTATCAGTTAGAGAAAGGACTTCAACACATCCTTACATGGGGAGGCATACAGTTCTATACATACCATTAATCTTTCACTTTGAGTTTCTTTTTTAAATGTAAAAACTACTAAATTATTTTAATAAGTATAGCCATTTGAACAGAAATGTAGCCTTCATGTTAAAATAACTGAAATCATAGCCAACATCCTTATTAATACTACATGCCAAGGAGCCTGAAATTAAAGTGTCAGTGAGCACTATACATAGTAGCACAGTAGGTTGGAAATTTACCAACATGGCCCATGAGATGTCTGACGTGTGCCAATCAGATTCATTTTAGATGACTGGTCTACGCTGAATTCAAGATTCATGGAGTCCCAGATAAGACCAACAATTTCAGAATGCATCAGATGTTTGGGAGCGGAATCTACAAAAAATCTTCCAAATTCCACTGATTCAGTTTCAGAGAAATCGCAGCAGATTTTTTTCCTAGCAACTATCATTTGAATAGTATAAACATATGATCATTTACATGGATGAATTACTTTTCTAGTTTTTTCTTCCACCCCCCCACCCCTCTTTTCCCCCCTCAGTGAAATTTACACAAATGAGCTGCTTTATAGAAAGTCAGCAGTCTTCCTGCTAAAGTGTTCATTATCTTTAACTTCAAACTGATGGATACAAAAAAGGCCTCAAATAAAGGCATGTTATTTCAACAAAGAAAAATATATATTGCTGTGAAGATTTCAAAACAATTACCTTACTATAATTTGTTGACTCTAATGGGTGTTATTTATTTTCTTCTTCCTAAAGACATGTTCATAGAAATAGACTCCTCCTGAAGAATTGATCCTCTGCAGCCACTTTTGGCCTTTATAGAGTCGTAGTCATACCACTGAGGTGTCACAAGTGTTCTTTCCAGGGTGAGGTTGACTCTTTTCAAATAATGCAATGCACTCATACTTTTTCCTTGTAAATTAATTCCACAACAATAAGTTCTTTAAAAGGTTCGGTTTTAAACTATGCTTGTACAAAATGGTAAATTCTTCATATAGCCATTAGTTAGTTACAGGAAATTTAAGGAAATTCATATTGTATGATCTAAATTTATTTACTCTGTTTTTAATTTTATTTTCTTTAGGAAAGTGACAAACAGCAAAGTGCTTTGCTTTTTGATGTTTTTAAGTATAAACAAATGCATAGACATGCTTTCTATTTATAATGAAATTTGCATTGGGTTGTCAGAAAAGGGGTGATAATTATATGTTTATACCGTATGTATATTAAAAAGTATATAATCTCCAAGGAGGACATGGTTAATTTAACTCCCCCAGAGGCTTTTTAGATAGCACTTAAAGTTAGTACAACTATTTTTGTGCATCTTTAATTGTCAGAAATATGAATTTAAATGTCAGTAATATGAACTGACACTTTTTTAAATATTTTTCAGGCAGGGTCTCCCTGTAGTTTCAGCTGTCCTAGAACTCACTATATAGACCAGGCTGTCCCTGAGGTAATCTACAAGTAATAATAAGTTCCTATTTGGATTGAAAACAGAACCATAGCATTTTTAAATTTTTGATGAGGCAAATATTCGTATTTTTGAAGGAAACATATACTTATTACTGAATACCATTGTAATACGATATCATTTTAAATATAAACTTGAACCCAAATCTTCATGAAATTATTTGAAATAGATCAGAAAAGTCCATCCAAATTTACCTCTTTCTGGATTGAGTCCACATATCTTATAAAGGAAAGAGGTTTATGCAATGAAGAAAATCCAGTGTGAGATTTTGTACCTTTCCTCTGTGTGTGTGTGTGTGTGTGTGTGTGTGTGTGTGTGTGTGGTGTGTGTGTTCTACTCATTTTATCTACAAGGAAAAGTAAACAGCTTCTTGTGTCTTTCAAAGCACTCCTAAATGAGCTTGAAGTTTCTTTATGCTCTTCTGAAAAGAACAGCAAGGTATTCGTGACCATATTTCAGAAAAGCAAGCCATTATGTGAACATAAACACTACTTCATACCACACATTTCTTCTAAGGAGCTCACAGAGTGTGGGAAGGCAGCTTAAGGTGCATACATCTAAAGGTGGGGGAAATATTCTCTTCTTTCATGTGAAAGGAAATTGAACATTTCTTAAACAGAAACAGTGCTTTAAAGTCTATTAATTAACAGAGTTTTGAAAGTGTTAGTGTTACACATTTGTTAGTCCTCAACATTTTCATTCTCTGTCCAAGTAGACCTCAGATTGGTCAATAATTCTTTAAGGAATATACATGATTCATTGGCAACTACAGAAAGGCTTTTCCCTCAAGAATAAGAGTTGTGATACAGAACAATTGTTAGAGAAAATATGCAAACAAAATGAGAACTAATTGAACTTTTTAATCTGGCCCCTGCATTCTTTATAAAATTACAGCTTTTTTCTAGGCAGATGAGCAGTTATTTTACAGAGTATTCTGGAAACCACAATTTATCTTTAGCACCTCAAAGGAGTAAGAATTCAGTGGGAAAGTAGGCACATGTCCTTCATAAATTTTAGTGCTGTTTACTGTCAGGTAAACTATGGGTTCAGTTTTTGCTAGAGTCTGTGAGAGAGATACATGGCAGAGTCAGCACACAGTCAACTGTTGACAATGAGTCAACATGATATGGAACAATGAAACCTCAAGCCATATTATTTCGAATGGTTCCTCAGAATAGGATTTTAGTGGAAAGAAATAGTCTAAACTTAGGTTTCTGACATTTAACTTAGTCAGAGCAGTGGTTTCCATGAGATGAATACTTTATAAGCTTTATTTGACTAAGCTTATTCAAGCATTACAGCTACATTAGCATCGCCAGTCCATAAAACAAGTTTTAGAAGCCCGGTTGCCTTACAAGCGTGTGTTTGAAGAAAGGACCAAGCTCTCTTTCCCTGGGTGATGCAATTTTAGAGTTATGCTTTGCAAAGTGTTAACAAGAGTCTGTTTTTCTCTTGGATATATATTTTGGAAATCTTTGGAGGTTATGCATGAAAAATCACTTTCCCCTTTAATTTCAGAATAAAAGATAAATACATTAAATACGCAAATTTGAATGTGAAACCTGATGGTTTAGTTTTAGAGGAGCATTGATTTTTCTACACTTCTCACTATTGACTAAATATGCTTCCTTTAAAATTTTCTACAGATCGTAAAAAAAATACATTGTACTTAGTCTTCGTGAAAAAAAATCACAGTGCTTAATATCCGAGCCCCCGAACTGATCACAATTATATTGCTTTAGGCCAATATGCGATCCCTACTCCAGGGAAATTAAAAGCCATCACACCAGCCCGGGGTTCTGGATGTGCTTTTGATGTCCTGGGAAATATTATTCATTTCAAAAGACACAGTGACTCAACAAGAGCAGGTAGGATGTGTGTAATGAAAAGACCTGTGCTTCAGGAACCAGTTCATCAAAACAAAGCCATGGAGAGTGTTGGATCAGTCATTTGGCAAAAGTTAAATACTGCATTCGTCTGTTAAGGCTGCTACAATGAAACTGCAAATTGAGTAAGTTCATACAAGGAGACTTTATTGTTTTACTTGCAGAGGCCAGAAGTTTTAATCAAATTAATAGAATTCCCTCTGAGGGCCTTGTAGGAAGCATCCCTTTACAGAGAGCACCAGACATATTGGATTAGTTACACCTTATCTTTTTTTTAATTTTATTTATTTATTTTTATGTGTATGAGTGTACTGTCCACCTGTAGGTTTGTGCACCCATGTCGTGCAATGCCGCAGAGGTCAGAAGAGGGTGTCGGATTCCCCTGGAACTGGAGTTAAAGACAGTTCTTAGCCGCCATGTGGGTGCTGGGGATTGAACCCAGGTCCTCTGAAAGAGCAGCCGGTGCTCTTAACCACTAGGCAATCTCTCCAGCCCCAACACCTTATCTTTTTTTAACTTGACCCTTTGATCTTGTAACATGGGGGTATTTTAGGAATGAAAAGATATACTATTAAGTAAAAGTTATGGATTTTAGTATATTTTTGTATTGTTTAGATGACCTGCTATTGGTATTTAAAGATGAAAGTTAAGTCAATGTAAATAGAAATAAATCTTGAAGAATTCAAGTTATGAAATAATCACATTAAATTCTCTTGCAAGAAGGCCTGATAATTGAATCAAATCAGACCACAGGAGAAAAAATGCTTTGAACACATTTCCAGCCAAGATTCTACCCATGTAATGTGGAAACATTAACTTAAATAGTGAAAGCCCTAATTCTTTAGGCAGAAATCAAAGACAATTTTTGAACTCTTGGAAACTGTAGGGTATCTGAAATGCACAGCAGTAACATTTTCCAGTGTCCTGCAAGTTTCTCCTCATAAATTAAATAATACTTTAATAATCTGACAAAAATCTAGGAAATATGAGGTTCATATATAAAACAGAACTTTTCACGAAATCACTTATTAATTTGTGACATTGTTTTTACTTTTTTAAAAAATGTGTATGAGTGTGCTGTCTGCATGTAGGTTGGTGCACCTGTGTCATGCAATGACACGGAGGTCAGAAGAGGCCATCAGATTCCCCTAGAACTGGAGTTAAAGACGGTTCTTAGCCACTATGTAGGTGCTGGGAATAGAACCCAGGTCCTCTGCAAGAGCAATTGGCGCTCTTAACTGCTGAGCCATCTCTTCTGCCCCAATGTTTTTACTTATTATTAATAGTTCTTTCTAGAAGTTTATGATCCTAAATTTTTTTGTCATATAACATTTCTGACAGCCACATTTTCCAAAGCTGGATAATTGGCTCCACAGCAATTCCTGGGGAAAGCTGGAGTAGCTGTCACATGGGCTTTCCATGAAGAGATATAGAATCATGAGAAATTTAAAAGCACCTAAGTACTATCATTTTTGTTCTTTTGGAAGCAACTTTGATTCTTCTTTAAATAACGAGTAATCAGGGAAAATTTCTTGCCATTTAAAAATATATTAGGAATGTGCTATGGGCCTGGAGAGATGGCACAGTCAGCACACTTGCTGAGTAAGGTAGTAAGCAGAGTCAAAAGCCAGAAGTATAGGCCTTGTCCTTCTGCCAAGCTCAAAATGCTGACTAATTGGCCCTTTACTGAAAAAAAAAGTTTGCCAATCCCTGTTTTTGAGCCTAGTACAGTAATTGACATGATAGACTCTCTAAAATTACATTAACTGGTTTTCTGAGTGGGAAAATAATTTAAGCTAGCATTTTATGACTATTAATCAGACACAGGGCAGACATATGGAGTAATGAAATAAAAATGTTCAGATGGGACAAAGCAGAATTCACACCACAGCTTTGTTCTTTGCTAAAAACTGCACCTGTGTGTTCATCTATAAAACCAAGGTAATGAAACTACCCCATAGGGTGACAATAAGGAATAGACTATTTAGGGGAATGTCAGATGCAGTAGCTTTTAACTCCCTTTCCATCTCTTACCAACCTTCTCCACTTCAATTTATTAATTGATAGTAGTGATAAAAATTCATCCATATAAACATGGCTTTTTAAAATGTCTCTCTAAGGGTAAAATTACTTTCTCTCCATCCATTCATTCATTCTGCTCTGTACAAGGAATTCTGAAATACTGAGATTAAACCACTTTTTCACGCAGCTGATAATTGGGGTTATATAACTGAGAATGTAAGCCCTGGAGGCTGAAGGGTTCATTTCTTTGAAGAGACTTTACAAGGCAAAGTATGCAATGGATGCTCAGTGCATACACAAAGAAAGCCAGTAGATATAAACTATTCAGAAACGTATTTCTCCAACTAATGTTTGGAATGCCTAATGGGAAAAATTATGCATTTTCATTCATATAAAATGCCTAGTGTTTTTAATGCATTCATAACCAATTACAAAAAGCCCAGCATTACCGTTTTGTTAATTCTTTCCACAATTCGGTGCTATTCTTTATTATAAACAGACGTTAGGTCCCCAAAGATTTCTTTGTAAGGTGCTTATTTGGAACACAAACATATTTCCCCATTTTAATTAAAGAATGTTATGAAGGCTGGTTATGGTCTCAGTATGCCTATCAGAATCTTTTTAATATTATGCAGCTGAATTGTTATACAAATAAAATTGTAGATCTTCTCATGCCTTTATGTGTTTTTTAATATTATCTACATAAAGAATAAATAGACAGAAGCAAATCCTAGGCAGTTTAAATCTCAGCTTTTTCAGAAAGCCTTGGATATTGCCTCTGGGAAGATTTCAATGTCTGCTCAGGATGCTTCCAGGAAATGCTTCTTCACTGATCTCAGATGTACTGTATTTTGTTATAATCGCCTAAGAAGGGGAAATTCTCTTTTGTGTATGGTTCCTAATGTGTGAATGACTGTATGATGCTCTCTGTACACACACAGACATACACCGAGAGAGAGAGAGAGAGAGAGAGAGAGAGAGAGAGAGAGAGAGAGAGAGAAAATTCTAGGATCCAACACAGTGACAACCAAGTAAATATTATTGATCTGCTAGGTGTTGTGGTTGCAGTTTATACTGAATGTGCAGTGGAGTACCACATTAAAGATGAACCCTTCTGTGGCCCTTTTCATATTGTTACCCTAGAAGCACCATTTTATATATGTGACCCTGTAGGGCCATATGATCAAGAAAAAGGGTTTTTGCTCCAGACTTAAGATTTCCAGGAGGAACAAGGAAGCTAAGAAAGGGAGAATGCAGCTCACCTGCCTGGAAATACTGTGCAGCAGAGGCAGCCATATGCCTTTATACCCTAAATCTAATTGGCTATTGGCTCTCTCCTTGGAGGAATAACCCACGGCTGATGCCACAAGCTTACATCCTTTAATGGTCAGGAGATGTTATAAGCCACAGTAAGACCCTGTCATATTTAACAGGAAAAAAATGTAATTCTTGGATTAACATACCATCCAAACATCTGTGTCTTTACCAAAGTAACCTATGATAACAATTAGTACTGTTTAAATACCTATATATCTAATTGCTTGTGCTTCATTAGGAGGACCGAAAGGTTATTACTGGACTGTCAGCCCATGAAAGGAAACAGCCAGAATTGACCAGAGTCCAAGACAACAGCTCCAGAGAAAGTAGACTTGCTTCTCATCCACCTGTGCCCCTTTTCTAAGCCTAGGGAATAATCTGCGGAAGAGGGGGCGTGGTAGAATGTAAGGGCTGCAATTGGGGTGAATGGTGAAACTACAGCAATGTAGTCTGGACACTCATTTGATCAACCTAATTGAACATACCTCACCCCACGCTGGAAGATGGGGCTGTGGGGGTTTCGGCACAACTGCTTGCAAATTGGTTTTACATGAAGGATGCTTGTACTCATAAATTATCACTTATTGCTAAAAAATGAAAAAAAAAACTGAGAGAAGGATGCAGGACAGTTATGGCAGAATGCACGATCTGGGGTGGGGGGAAGGGAAGGGGAAATATGCCTGAACTGAATTGGAAAATGATGTATGAAATACACAAAGCATCAATAAAAAAGGGGGGGAGAATGGTCTCCTGCAAATGGAATGGAAAGAACTAAACTGTAGGGACAAAAGGGGCAGAGTTAGCCAAATGTAGAATGAATGGGTGGAGCTTGCTCACAGTTGCCCTGAAGAGTAGGATAGGAAGCATTGTTATGAGATAATAAGAGAGAGAGAATATAACTTAAGGAGATAGAAATGGTCATAGCTCTTCTCAGTTCTTTAAGTTGTATCTTAGTAGAGATATGTAAATGGGAAAATATTTCTAAATGGTGTATTAAATTATATTAACAACACTGGCTATAGCAGGTTGAAGAAGAGGGATGAAGTAGGTGAGCAGTCACCATTTATAGTTCACAGGGGAATTATGAATAATACTGAGAGATCATCACAAGCACAGGGCTAACAGTATCATCCATTGTTTTGTGTGCTGTACACTTAAGCTCTAAAAAGTAGGATTCTAACTTAGTTCAGGACAATTGTAGTCATAGAAAAGTGTTGTATATATTTGTGGTTCTTTCTACATTTTTGAAAACTCTAAAATAATCTACTATTTATATTGCATATAGTTGAATAACTGAAATTAATTGGAAGGGTTCAAATGTGAAGTTATTTTTAAAAAATTTTAAATATGTAGTACTGTATTAGTCACTTTTCTGTTGCTGTGATAAAACCACCATGACCAAGTGTGCTGGATAGCTTCAGTGTCAACTTGACACAGCTGGGTTGAGGGAGCCTCAATTGGGGAATTGGCTCCATTGGATTAGCCTGTGGCCACATCTGTGGAGTATTGTCTTAATGGTCAAGCAGTGTGGGAGGGCCCAGCCCACAATGAGTAGAGCCACCCTGGGCAGGTGATTGTTGTGTACCTTATAAGAAGGCAGGCTGGGCATGAGCCAGGGGAGCAAGCCAGTGCACAGCATTCCTCCATGGCCTGTGCTTCAGCTCCTGCCTCCAGGTTCCTGCCCTGAGTTCCTGCCTTGGGCTCCCTAAGTAATGAACTGTGACCCCGGGAGATGTAAGCTGAATAAACCCTTTCCTCCCCAAGTTGATGCCGGTCAGAGTGTTTTTGTCACAGCAATGGAAGACAAACTAGGACAGAAATTGGTACCAGAAGAGTGGGGTATTGCTGTGACAGACCTGACCTTGGTGTTTTGGGGAAGGATTGTGGAGGCATTTGGAACTTTGGGCTGGGAAGATCATTGAATGCCTAAAGATCGTTGCTGTGGAGCTTGGAGCAGTTTTGCTGAAGAAGTTGTAGAAGATGGAGGCCTGGCTTGTGAAGTTTCTAGTTTCAAAGGGGGAGCAGAGATCATCAGGACTGTGTAATCTGTGGGTTCTGGTCAGCTGGGGCTGAAGAATCAGCTGTAAGTAACAAGAGACAATAACCTGAAGGGAAATCTTTGTTGTACTGGGACAATTGATGCTAGTTAGCAGGGGCTAAAAAATCAGCTGTAAGTAACAAGAGACCAGCATCGGTATGGTGAAATCTTCTGGAAAGAATTTCTTCAGGGTCAGCACACAGAAGCTGTGTTCCAGAAGGGGCCTGAGCCTCCATCTCAAGCCAGAAGCAGGACTTGTAGTGTGTAAGAGTCTCCTATATGGTTCTGGTGTTGAAATTTGAGGGGAATACAGAGAGCAGCCAAGGCTTGGCACTGTGAGAGGTCAGGAAAGACCATTGGTGGAAGTGCACCTCGGTTGCAGTGGAGACCCCAGGATTCCAGGGGTCATGGAGAGAATCTGAGGCTTTCACCAGGAGAGGTCAGAAGAGACCATTGATGAAGGTGTTGCCTCAGATTCAGTGGCGACCCCAACTTTTTGGAGATGTCAGGACCTTGGGATGACCACCAAGAGCAGCAGGAACTCAGAGAAAATATGAAGGATAATAGCAAACAGCTACAACTTGTACTTAGTTCCTATCTCTCACAGGCTTACACACTAATGAGGACAAGTTATATTTGGGTCTGTTTTTAAAGTGAATTAAAAACATACAGATTCGAGTTCAAGCTTCCCTTAATTTTCCCAACTGTGCTGATGCCCATGAGCTACATTTATCAATGCTTTGTCAACAGAGAGAAAGAGCATAAAGGATCTGCTGGCAACATAGAAAGGCTAAGCTGAGTGGGATCACAGTGCTTTCAACAAACTTCCCTTTCCTTCACCTTTGGTGAAAGTCTTTGAAAAGTTCAAAATGAAACTCAGTTCCATATGCTTGTAGAATAGCAGCCACAGTTCAAGACAAAATCTCAGAACTGTATGAAAGGGAAAAGAACCTAGTGTTTATGTTATTCACCCATAACAAGGACTTCAGGCTATTTCCCTAGCCAAAAGATAGTGCTTATATTCCAAAAAAGTATTCAATATGGATTTAAAAATTATGCAACAACTCTAAATTAAATTTTGCCTTTAAAAGGACTATTTAATTTGAAATCCCTTCTCATTTAAATTTCAGATATTCAGAACTTGTTATTCTAAGAGTAATGCATAGCAGATGAATAGATCAAGGGGCTTTTGAAATCCAGTCACAACCATAATGCTGTTCCTTGGACTCCTCTGTATGATAGCTTTCTAATGTAATTAGCACAAAATAGGTTAGGAAGACATTACAGAAAAAAAGTAGTGTATAATTCTGTTCAAGTTTGCTTTTTCGTGAACTGTAAACATAATCAAAAGTAAAATCGCAGACACAGTTGGAAGCTGACAGGGACAGCCTGATTCAGTCTTGTCTAGAAAGCCGTTAGGAAACATGCGGACACTTGACTTTGTACTCATTGAATGTCTTATCTTTTATTGAATTTTTGTGCCTAAATGATGTGAAGAGTAATTTTCCTTCCTTCCATTCCCCCCTCCCCCTCTGGTGCCTGTTTATGCATTAATAAAATTAATTTTCAGTAAACTTACCAGGACCTTGGTTATTTTACCCCATAGTTTAACACAATGTGGCTACAATTCATTTGTCCATTTATCAGTTCATCAAATCCTTTATTTTTACTTCTTCTGTATAGTCATTATCAAATATTTGATAATGAGCATTGACTATGCTCCAGGCATTGTTCTGTGTCATATGCATGGAAAGGCGAGGCTGTACCCTACTTCTCCTGAGTTTTTATGTACTTTATCACTTTTACATCTTTTTAATGTTTACCATTTTGCTAAAACTCTAACTAGAAACTCCTTTGAATGTTTGCTTTGCCACCTTTTACAAAGGTTGAATTTTTCTAAAACTCTTTATGTAGAAGAACCACAGCTAATCACCTTCTTTGTCAAAGACTTTAAGCTTCTTATTTTATTTTTATGCATAATATCATTGAGTAGATCTTTTGATTTTAAGCTTTAGTGGCACAGGCAGGAGATGGCCTCTTAATCTTTATGAAAGAGAAAAGCTAGCCAAAGTGCACTAGTAGAAATTAGACACTTAAAGTCTGTGGTCCTCCGGGGTAACTACATGGAAGATGATCTCATTTACTATGAATAAAAATTTCCTAAACATATTTGTGATGCAAGGAAAAGACACAAAGATGTTTAATGAAACTATAAAGAACAAAATGAAATAACTTGTAGGGTGAGAAAGGACTGTAAACTATTTTTCAGAGTAAGGGATATGACTCAGTGGGTAAAGTGCTTTCCATGCACCCTGACAATCTGTGTTCGAATCCCCAGAATCTATTCAAAAACCTGACACAGTAATTCAAATTTCTGCAATTCCAGCCTGCCCTTGACAGAAAACATGCGATAGAAACTGAAGAACCATGAGAGAAGCTGGCATGTCAGCTAGCTTGGCATATGCAGCAGTGAGCAAATTGCTCAAAACAAAGTGGCGGGTGAGGTCTGATGCCTGAGGTTGTCCTCTGACTTCCATATACTTGCTGTGGCACATGCATGCACATTTACACTCATGATATATACATACAAATCACACAAACACACACACAAATATGCACACAGATGGACACAAATATTTTTTCAGTGACTAAGCTTTATTACTTTCAGCATAAATTAGTATTTAGTATTATTTTATTGTATTATGGGAAATCTACATATTTAACATAAATACAAACACACATCTGACCAAATTCTAGCTTTCTTTTTTATCAATGAAACTTTTTCCTTGTCCTAGTTTTCCTATTTTATTTGTTTACAGAATACTTTATTATTTCATACATTTTTATTGGTGTGTATGTGAATGTGTCTGTCTTTTTTAATGATAGATTCTAGCACAATTGCTGCCATTTTTAAATTCTGTGCTGCTACCAGAGGCCTGTAGTGACTGCTTCTAGATTAATACATCTCTCAACTCACGCCAGGGAACCTTCTTTTTTCAGCGGATAATTGACACAAAGACTCACAATTGGGCAGTGTATAGAGACTTGGAGGATGCAGAGCTGCTCCGCCCTAAATGGGACACCTAGAACATACCCTTTCCTCCCAAGGTGAGATCATTGGGGATGACAGGGAGGAGAGATTGTAAGAGCCAGAGGTAGTGGTCGGCAACAAGGAAAGCATTTCCCAGACACAACAGAGCAGTGGCCCAAGTGAAATCTCAACAATTGTGGCAGCATGCATGAGATCTTTGCAAGCCCTAAAAATCCCAGCATAGAGATGAGGAGGTGACCAAGAAGCTCATCCCTGGCTGAGAAACTATTGGCAATTGATAGCTGCTGGGAAAGGGAGAGTCAGTTTTCTTAAAGGGCGTGACCCAGTTTGACCTGGCTGTATGGGATGGACTCAAAACAAAAAGCATTTGGGGACACAAATTAGACTTAAAAAAACAGTAAATTACATGAAGTCTAGTGGGGAAAGGGAGTAAGTTGAGGTAAAGATGGAGGAGGGGTCAGAATATAATTAAAATACATTGGATGAAATTCTCAAAAGAAAAAAAAATGTAGATTTTCGTCTCAAGATGTTCCTTATTACTAGATGATATTTATACTTCTTCAGTCAATGTTTCTGATGCTTATTTTGGGGGGGGTCTTTTCGAGACAGGGTGTCCCTGTAGTTCCAGCTGTCCTGAAACTCACTCTGTAGACCAGACTGTACTTGGACTCACAAAGATCCGCCTGCCTCTGCCTCCTGAGTGCTAGGATTAAAGGCGTGCACCACCACACCTGGCATCTGATGCTTATTTTTATGTTTAGTTCTTCAGGTCACCTATAATTTACTATGCATGATGGCGCACGCCTTTAATCCTAGCACTTGGGAGGCAGAGGCAGGCGGATCTTTGTGAGTTCAAGGCCAGCCTGGTCTACAGTGTGAGTTCCAGGACAGCTGGGACTACAGGGAGACCCTGTCTCGAAAAGACCAAAAAAAAAAAAAAAAGGAAAATAGGTTGATTTTCTTTATATGCATTACCATGCCATGACCTTTATTAAAGAACCCATTTTATCCTAATTTAAAATATGCCTTTTTATTATATATATATATATATTATATATATATATTATTGTTCTATTAAATTTTGAAATATATCTAACTATGGGAAAATAGCCTTCATTTTTATGTCATATGGAATCTTTTTAAGGCTAGTAGCCCATGGATCACACATGGGAAATAACTGGTTCTTAACATCCCTTGAAGCTCCCGCTCTTCAGGGAATGTTCTGCACAGCAGTGAAGGAGCATATATATCTGCAACTGTCTATGATAAGAAGGGTTTTGGAGGGTCTCTTATAAAATGATTTGAAAATACCACAAAGCTTTCAAGAACACCTATAAGTGGTTCTTTAAAATGTACTGAATTCAATTATAGTATTATTGAATTATTATATTAATTGGAGATTAATTACTTCTATGCCAAAGTAACCTACTTATACTTTAGTGCTGCTTTAAATACCTATATATCTAATTGCTTATGACTTCATTAGTAGGATCAAAGGTTACTCCTGAACAAACTGTCAGCCCATGAAAGTGAACAGCCAGAAATTGACCAGAATCCAAGTCAACAGCCCAGAGAGAGAGACAGTTTTACTTCTCATCCACCTGTTGCCCCTTTTCTAAGCCTAGGGAACAATCTCGAAGAAGGGGGGATGGTAGTAGAATGTAAAGGTTGCGATTGGGTGAACGGTTGTGAAACTACAGCGCTGTAGTCTGACACTCATTTGATCAACTTGATTGAACAAACAACCTGTCACCCCCCCTGAATGGTGGGCTGTGGGGGTTTGGGACACCAGTCTGTAGATTGGTTTTGCACGAAGGATGCTTATACTCATGGATTATCACTTATAGCTAAAAAATGAAAAAACAACCTGAAAGATGCAGGACAGTTATGGCAGAATACATGATCTGGGATGGGGTGGGGGTGGGGGGGAAGGGAAAGGGAAATATGCCTGATCTGAATTGGAAAATGATGTACGAAATGCACAAACCATCAATAAAAATTAAATTAAAAAAATTATTGATTCATTTCCATAAATTGTTTCATAATGGATTTCTGCATGTGTTGTGAGATACACAGGCTTTAGCATTTTAATTATGTTAATTTGGAAATAATAAATGTGACTTACAGATTAAATAGGATTTATAATAGGCTCATAGGTGCTAGCTATATGGATATAAACTCACTATTATTGGTAAAAGTTAAAGTAAGTTCTAAATGTTGAAATATGCCTACACAGAAGTTCAAAAGGGACCCTAAGAAAGATTTAAAATCTGTGATCATATATAGATGGTCTCTATGCAAAATACCTCATTGACAAGATTGCTGTGCCTTAAACTATGCAGCCTGCATTTTGTGCTTGTGGCCATCTGCTATGTTAAACATTCAGAAGGCTCCCAGAGAGCCTGCAGTCTCCACAATTACATTGTGTCTGAATATGTAAATATGCTGAATGTCTTGTTTTAGCAAGATTTTTAAAAATATATGTACATATATAGAAAAAGGCACATTATAAAATTATTTTTATCTTAAAAGTCCCAATATCTCTATCTTATTTATAACTTGAAGAGATTTTCATTAAGAAAGGTACAAGCTCCTTTCCTATCTATTACAAGTCGCCTCATCATTTCACAGCCTACCATTAGATCTGTGTCATTAGGACACATTCAGACCTATACTTTTAGAATAGCTTTTACTAAAAAAGACAAGCTCCAATAAATGACAAATTTTACTAACTGCAAATCGAAGTAGAAACTAGCTAAATGCAATACAGAAACCTACAGAGCTTCAACTCCAAGACAAATCATTCACCCTCTCAATATTCATATTTCTGGCATTTAAAATACAGATAGTTACAAATATTTTTGTCATTTTTTTCAAGACTTAAGTAACAGTTAGCAAATTAATGGGCCCATCAAGTATGCTCAAAGTGAATTTGTTATTTTTATTGTCATTATTATTATTGATCGTCTGACATTTAACTTGTATAAACCTCCTTGTCCTTCTCTGAAAAATATCAAAATCAAATTATCTGTGATAAAAGCATATGAAATCCATAATCCATATATTAGCAAGGAAATTTGAAAATAAACAGTATAATAACTTTGGGAAAAAATAGTCTATTCTATCCTATCAGATTGCTGCAAGGATCAAAATAGACATACATGAAGAGTTATTGATATGCTGCTAAGATGTTCACATGATTCGATTATCATCACTATTAGGTATTAGTGCATGACACTCACTGGGCAAGCACCACCTTGGGTTTGTCTCTCAAGGTCAGGAGACACTATTGCTAGATATAGTTTAAGTGTTTAGAAAATGTTCCCTTCTCCAATCTAAGTATTTCTCAGAAAGCAGTCCATCTTACCTAAAATGTACTAGAAACCAAATACCACAGAAGTATGAGGTGCCCAAATATGGCTTTTTATTTTTATTTTTTTTAAATTAGTTTTTATTGATGCTTTGTGCATTTCATACATTTTTTCCAATTCAGTTCAGGCTTATTTCCCTTTCCCTCCCCCTCCCCCACCCCATCCCAGATCATGCATTCTGCCATAACTGTCCTGCATCTTTCTCTCAGTTTTTTTTTTCATTTTTAGCTATAAGTGATAATCCATGAGTACAAGCATCCTTCATGCAAAACCTATCTGCAGGCTGTTGTGCCCAAACACCTACAGCCCCACCATCCAGTGGGGGGTGACAGGTTGTTTGTTCAATCAAGTTGATCAAATGAGTGTCCAGACTACATTGCTGTAGTTTCACCATTCACCCCAATCGCAGCCCTTACATTCTACCACGCCCCCTCTTCCGCAGGTTGTTCCCTAGGCTTAGAAAAGGGGCACAGGTGGATGAGAGGTAAAACAGTCCACTCTCTCTGGAGCTGTTGACTTGGACTCTGGTCAATTCTGGCTGTTTCCTTTCATGGGCTGACAGTTTGTCCAGGAATAACCTTTCGATCCTACTAATGAAGAACAAGCAATTAGATATATAGGTATTTAAGCAGCACTAATAGTTATGGTAGGTTACTTTAGCATAGACACATGTTTGGATATGTTAATCCATGAATTACAATTTTCCCCC